>VZTL01005299.1:276-12576 GCA_013400535.1 Scopus umbretta
ATTTGATACCAAAAGTGTCGGACCATGAAAGAGTAACCTCTTCTTTAGTATGTATTTGAAAAGGTTAGTTTTGTGCCTGGCCGTAGCTTGCTTCCCAATACCCCTAGCAATGTTTTATCTTGTGTTTAATTGCTACAGTATTCTGTTCACATACTATTGGTATTGTACTACTCAAAACTAAAGCAAATCCAAATATCTGAGACATATATTTAGCAACCCCAGGCCTATTTATATAGTTAGTATAAGAAATGCCCTTATGCCAATGGTCCATCTCACACTAGCTTCTGCCTCCAACAGTGACAACAGGAAATGCTATTTCAGGAGAGGCTATGAGCCTGATCACCTTCTGTGGTCCCTCCTACTGCCCAACACCCACAGCTGTGATGGATGTTAGAGGATACATCTCTGCCTATTCCCTGAAGCAGCTATTTATGCATCTGGCATCCATTAATTTGTCTAATCCCATTTTAAATTGGCCTCCATCACCTCCTGTGGATACAAATTTTAGAAGTTCATTACATGCCTTGTAAAGAAGTACTTTCTTCAGTCAACGTTTTAAACCTACTTCTTACTTGTTTCAACATATGCCCCCTCCTACTGAAGGATTTAGTGAATAACAGTTTGACATGCACCCACTGTCTTCATTACTTTGTACTTATTTTGCCCTACTGATAGTAAAAGGGCTACAAGAAGCCACTTTATGATATGGCACTGCTTGTGCCTTCTCCTCATCTCCTTAAATATCAAGCCAGTGATATCTAAGGATACACCATACGTAGTACTGCTATCCAGACACCACAGTCCATTGTACATTGGCTGTAGTAGCAAAAGTAGGTGTAAGAATTGCCAGCCAGCTGCTCGTTCCAATGCAAACTCAGTCTGTTGAATGTTTCAGGTAGAAAACCAGAAAAACGTCCTCAGAAAAAAAGTTGTTTCTTAGCTTAGGTAATTTTATTCTCCTGTGTTACAGCATATCCCAGCAAATAATTGCATTGGTGTAATGGGCAGTGATAAAAAACAATGGTGAGGCCATAGGCATTGCTCTTCCCAACCATTTGTTTCTTCAGCTGGATTTGCAGTACTACAGCAACAATGGTAACACAATAAAGGGAAACATGTTGGCCATATTTCTATGTTGTTAGAAACAGATCCAGGTCATCATGAAAAAACCCTCTCCTTTCTTCATTATGAATGGAATTACAGATGATTGTAGACTACGTCTCCTTTACTCCTTTTTTTAACCCTAATTTGCAGAATCCCGTAACTCCATGTCTAACAGAGGTATGTGCTGAAGTGCTTGTCCTATCAAACCTCCCAAAGTTACTGCAGGTTTTGGATTTGTTCCTGAAAAAGTAAAAAGTCATTCCAAGTAAGCCAACACGCTGTACAATAAACTATTGTAGATTTTCTCCGCTGTTGTGCAGGAGAGTCCTGTACAGCAGCAAGAAAGGGATCCCTTCTTGTGACAGCTGATATTGTCATCCTTTCCCATTCTCCTAAGTTAGTAAAGTTAGCAGCTTGTATCTCTTCCTCTTTAATTCATGTTCTGTATTTCACCCATTTGAATCATACATCCACCACCAAAATTATAATCCCCTGAGAGTGAAGCACAGCACCTATCCAAAAGCACACGGCAATGCCGTGCTAGTCCCTGCACATCTGCAGGGTGTCTGATTCTTGTCCAGTATGCCCAGTCCCACAGCACAAAGAGGAGGCAGAGAGTGAAGGTGCAGGATTATTCCACAGAGCTCATTTTCTTCAACCGCGCAGACTCAGGACACATGTTTTCCATATCTAGGAATAGCTTTCTCACCACCTGATCTCCTGTTCCTCTAGATATGGCAGCAGCTGCATGCACACTGCAGGTGGTCTGAGATAGGAGAGCAAGTGTTTCTGCATCTGCCAGGAGCGTTGTGGAGGAATAACATATAATCTCACCAGCAGCTTCTCTGACCTAAACTCTGAGTAAGGGAGGGAGGCAGCAAGGAGCTTAGGAGCATGCAGAGAGAGTTCAGAAATGAGAGGTGTTGAGAGGTTTGGTAATAAATGAAGGGTTTCAGGCACTGGAGCTAGAGGTGTGCCTGGGGATTTGACTGGAGACTGGAAAAAATGACTGTGGATGATAAGCAAGTCCTAAGGTAAGGAGGAGTCAGGAATGGCAAAGTCAAAGTCGTCATGACAGTTAGTTTGTGGATGAAGATGAACTGAGCCTGTAGGTTGAAAGGGTAAGGAACATCATGGCTACAACTGAAAGGAAAGCTGTCACAAAGTGTCAAATAATATCTCCTTAATTCTGTTTTTTGTTGTTTGGTTGGTTTGGGGTTTTGGTTTGGGTTTTTTTTTTTTTTTTTAATTTTTATTCTGAAATTCAGAAGTCCTGGAAAGCTTGACAGTGTTTCCTTCTATTTATTTCCTCCACCAGACTTTTCACTATGACCATGCTGTTACCCATTCTTTCACCAAATATACAGTTTCCCAGTCCCAATGTTTCATTTTTCAAAAAGGTAGCTAGGAAGTATAGGAAGATACTACAGCAATACCTGCAGCTAGCCAGTTATTTTGGCCATTAGCCTTGACTGCTGACTTAAAAAATTGCAAGTTCTCAATCTTATCCAAACAATAATACATCTTTCTGGACATTTCCTCCTTAAGATCATGCTGGGTTATTCACATTCATAAGGTGGCCCTCTTCTAAATGGTTATATAAAAAAGAAGCATACATTCATGAGCCACATTATTCTTTGCATCACAACAGAACAATAGCTTTAGGGGGAAAGTGTTGAGATAGGACTAGGGTGATCCAAATTCAATTCACAATTTTTTTCACTCTTCCTGTGTAACTTGAACCAATGAGTTTTTGAGTCTAAGTTTCTTAAACTGTGAAATGAGGTCTATAAATCTGAGTTGTTGTGAGACCACAATCATTAATCTTGGTGATGGGGTCAAATATTGCATGGGCAACGCTTCAAGAAAAGTAACTATAGTGGAATTCCAAATAACAACAGGGCATAATCCTGATTTGCTCATATAAAGGGAATGACTACAAAACCAAAACAGATCCAGCTTTCACTTACAGATTTGAAACATGTTTACCTTCTCAACATTGTGGCTGCGACTTTATAAATGGTTATGTCACTTCCCCTTTCCCATCAAACATATTTCAGATCCCATTCATTTATAAGTGAAAGGAAAAGATAAGGCACCCCATAAAAGCACCACAAGAGTAAAGCCACTGGTGATTGTTTTTTCTAATGAAGAGTCCATAATTTATCACCTTGGGTTTTGCCAAGTGACATAAAAGCAGACAATGAAAATTACTGAAGAATGGACATTCAGAAAACAGACCATAAATGAACAAGAGAAAACCAGAGAAATGAACAAGAGGAAAAAAATAAGAATTTAATATAGATTATCAGTTAAATTATTTTGGGGAAATGCAAGACAACATTCTTAGTTTCTTTTCAGAACTTCAGGCCTCAGCAATACAAAGTGAAAATGTTTCTTTGGACTGACATAAGATGAGCACTTGCTTTGTTTGTTCTAGTAACTACTAGAATTCACAAGAGCTGAATAATACGCTATACATTTTGGAATGGCTGTATTTGTTTTATTTGGTCTGTGTGTATTATCTGAACACTGCTTGTAGAAAATCACTAATACCTTTCTCTCTTTTGCCTAAATACACATCTTTCCCAATGTTAGAAATTTGCATGATAATTAAAAATGTAAAACCATAAGTAAATCATGCTGCAAATACCCAAAGAATTTGGTTCAAATTAACTCACATGGCTGATAGGATGAGTGAATTAAACGTTACTAAAGTCTATTATTTCACACAACTACCGATGGGGCCAGTTCTTGTTCCCACAGAGTTCAAAGGTAAACATGCTTTTAACTATAATAGGAGTAGGAACTTGCTGTTGACTGGTAGGTATGGCTGAAGAGCTTTGAAGCTGGAACAAAATTAATTAATTATCAGTAATTATCAGTAATTATCTTGGCACTATAAACTTTTATATATCACCATGTTACAAACTCTTCATCGTAGATATGTTAATAAAATAACTAAGTCCTTAACATGAGGGGCCAAAATATGGTATTTCATCTTAATAAAAGCTGAGTTTATTGTTTAACTTCCTCTCCTGAGTATCCTGGTATGTTAATATACAACACATAAGAATGGTACTATGTAATGCACATAGATAGATAGATAGATAGATAGATAGATAGATAGATAGATAGATAGTTAAAGAAATAAGCTGGTCATTTCATGGCAGTGTTTGTGGCCAGATAACAACACTATTAATACTCCAGTGTAACACGAGGCAGCCTGTAGCAGTTATCATTCTCTGTGCTAAAAGGATGGAGCCAAAAAGTGAGATGCATGACCTTATAATGGAATTTGCCATCCTCAGGAGAGCAGATATACGTGACACTGAGTGTACGTTACATACTCGTTGCATTTAGTTCATTCCCATCAGCAGTCATCATGCTGGAATCTTAAGTCCCTGCAGCCTTTCTGTCTCCCCTCAAGGCTGTGTGGTCATTCAGATTCTTGAAGGGACACTGGTGCTGCAGGAAAAGTAGTTTCTTGCTCCAAACATGCTCCTTTGCATTTCCCCCTGTGCTGCTCTACCTTCCATAAACCTTTCAGTGCTTATCCTATTTACACTTGTGTTCATGTCTTCAAAGTGCATGGCATTTTGATTTTGCAGTTTTCTGTGACTGCATTTCAAGGTGTTGGCAACCTAAGGTTGCTTCTGTGCATGAACTGATTCCTGATTAAATCAATATCTGACTAGCTCTAAAATAAGACTGCTTTGTTCCTGTTTACTTGTATTTAAATTGAATACTCTTGTTAAGGAGAAACTTGCAGTTGCTTGTGTTTAATGGGACAATTTCCTTAAGTATAAGCAGGTCACACTACAGACATTAAATACGAACATCTCCCATTTAATTGTGAGAGATTTGCTCTTATTAGCATTGCAATCAGAAGCTACCAGCCAAATACAAAAAAAAAGGAAAAGCTGGAAACAGTGACCTGTTCAGTTTTCAGAGGAACCATGCAAGCAGAGGGGCCTCAGCTGCCTCAGTTATCCTTTTAGCCCAATTATTAAAGTGAATCCCACTGCAATAAGGCATATAATAAAGTCCTTATAGACCCTAACTATTATAGCACTCCTTATACAGCCCCTATCGCCCACATCCCTTCTGGTAGGCCCTAGCCTCTTCAAAGCTCCAAAGAGAGGAGAGCACCACTCAAGACGCAGGTAGTTACCGTCCATGCAGAACGGAGGAGTTCCAGGCAGCAAAGATCCAGCCCCCACGCAGATCTCAGGAGGGAGCACTTGGATTGATATGCTGCAATTACCAATGCTACAGTCAGGGCTGCCCTGGAAGCAGTTCAGTATGGCTCAGCACAACCAGCTACTAAAATCAGAGGCAGTTCTCCAACCTGCTCTTAAATATCATTCCCATCATTTGCTTTATGCTGCAGCTCCCTCTCTTTAATCCCTCCCAGGTATTTCGGGTCACCCCTAGAACAGTACGCCATGCACCTGACATGCACCATATGCTGCACTTGCAGAAGTTCCACAAAAATTCTGGTGAGTGCAGACTGCCCCATTTTCCCTTTTATTGTATTCTTTCTAGATTCCAGAGTTGGGAAACTTAGTTTCTGTCAGTGATGCCAGCTCTTGTACTTTTGTGATTTTAGGCAAATCAGACAGTCCTCTTCAGGCAGTCCACTCATCTGTGAAAACAAACAAACAACAACAACAACAAAAAGCAAAGCATAAATATAATAGTTATCTCCTCCTATGCATTTCTATGCTGCTGAATTAATTTACATAGAGTTCGGAGGTCTTCAGACAGAAAGCATTACAGAATTGCCAACTATCATGTGAAAAGACTCATGGGAAAGAAATCATTTCAACACAAACTCTGATGGCTAAACGCTACCTTTGGTTCAAAGAGATCTCATTTCCATGGAAGCATTCCTCAACCCTATCAAAACCTACGATCTACGACAGGCTAGTTGTAGCGCTTATTAACATTTTTGGAAACAAATCATACCAATAAAAGAGACCTGTCCCAAATGTTAAACAAAAAAATCCAGTGTTGAATGAACTCATGACACTGACGAAATCAAAGAGGATCTACGTGTAACAGAGTTATTTTTTCAGTCACTATCAAGCTGCAGCATAATACATAGTGAGGGCACGGTTATAATAAATTTCTGTGTTCTTTGGAATAAATTATGAGTTTTTAAGATTCATTCATTGCTCTTGATCAAGAAACAATATAGCTCATCTTTGGCTTGTTCCTGTGCGCATTTGAAAAACAACCCTAAAGGAGGCTTTCTCATTAACCTTCTGCCTTCCTGCTAGCATGGATATACAAAGGAATAGCTTTCCTTTCACAGGACATAAAGGTTTTTCTACATTTTTCTTCTTCTTTTTTTAAATTAAGTTAGGCATAGCGTTATTGTGGCTAAAACATGTAAGCAGAGTTAAAGTGACTAGAAATAATGCTACTCTTCTGCTTGTACAGAGATTACAAACACATAATCCAACTTGTAAACCAATTTTGTTCTCATTAGCTTTACATGTTAGCATTAATTTTAAAACAAAAAAAAAATGAAAGGTACCAGGTTCTTCTGCAAAAGCTGAAAAAAGAGTTTTTCTTGAAAAAAAAAAAAGCAGCAAAACAGGAGCTTTGGACCTACTAGTACAAATCTTTGGTCATTGTCTGGAACATTTTCTGAGTTCACAGTAGAACAGGATGTTTAATTCTCTTTTATTTTCCCAGAAAAGCAGATAAATCACTACCTGATCATTCCTGCACTTACAGCCTTTATGGTATTTTAAAAGCTAACCTGTCTCAGGGATGGAGATGACAGATAGTGTATTCCTCACAGCCACAGGAATGAAAACGGTCTGTCTTGGAGCGCAGACGTGATCTCCCAGTCTGCTAGGATGGAGCTGTGCCTGCTACCAACGTTGTATTCTAGTGTTTCTAATTACAGTCATCACTTAACAACCAGATACCGGATGTAAAAATCTGCAGAGCCATAAATGACACACCACTGGCAAGAAGCAGCCTTTTCCAGTTGCGGTGTCATAACAGGAGTCAATGATTCTTTGGCACAAGAGGCAGCCACAGGGACTTAGTTCTCCCTTTCTTTCGCTTGCGTGACCCCACACTAACATATCTTTTCTTTGGGTTACAGGCAATTAGGTGTTTGTTTATTTGTCTTCCATAGACTCTGAGTGCTACCCTTCTTAATATTTGAAGAAACATTCTCATAATTGAAAATTTCTAAATTTTTTTTCTTTACAGTTTAATTCTTCATTAGGTCCATGAGTGAAAGTAATGATGTAGTTTAGGGGAGGAGGAGACGGAAAAGCAAATTGGGAGCTACCAGACTGCAGTAGAGCCAGCAAACACATCTTGTGAATGCAACACCAAGGACAAATAGTACAAAGCTCTTACTTGCATGCACAGTCAGAAGCTGGCAGAAAGCTTAAGGGTCACGATGGCAAACAATTTAAGAGCAAACTGGTTTACAGCCTTTTATTGTAACTCTCTGAACAGGATGTTTCAGCCAAAGAAACTATTGTCCTTATAGGAACAAGAAAGCCATACAGGTGTATGGAACAAGTCAGCGTTTTTATAATGAACAAGTAGAATATATTTGTAAATATCACCATGCAGCTACCATAAATTAATACAGCTGGAAAGCATGGGAGAGTTAATTTAATTTTAACTAGGCTTCCAGTCCTAAAGAACCAATAACAAAATTCCAGGTTCTGCAGGAAAGCCATAAACTAGAGATTTTTAAAAAGGCTGATCCCTGATCCAGCCCTTGAGAAGCTCTTGAACATGCACAGTCCAAAGGATCAGACTGTAAGCACACCTCCTTAATACATCCCACCACATTTGCTGGGGAATCTGACTTGAATATCAGATTTTGAATTCCTTGCTTGGAGAATGATGACAGGACAGATACTGCTTTGTGAACACTATTATGCAGTTTACCTAAGCACATCCATACTTTCAGATTGGTGCTAGATCTGAATTAAATACCGTGACAACTGTCCCAGGCCAAGCAAAAATAACTTGTAACATAAATAAAGGTAGTATCTCTATGCACAGAATGGGTTTGCTGACAGTTGCCTGGTGAGAATTGTCTTGAAAGAGCTATAAAAGCCATAATTCTTCAAAAATTGTAGCTATTTTCTCTATGCAAGATATATTTACAGCTGGGATTTCCCATGATGCTTCATCCTAAAAGCTGTGTTTTTGAAATCACAGGATTGATCCTTCAAGGACAGGTCATCAGAAGAAGAGGGGTTTTTATAAGACATTAACTAGTGGTTTGTCAGAATCCTCTGTATGTCTCCTATGGACTTAATCCAATGGAATTCACTAAAAAGACTTTTGTTTGCTTAATGGAAACGAGACAAGACATAATTTATAACCTTGGTGTGGAAGAGAGTCTCTGGTTTTCCATCCAACACCAAACTATTTGAAATCAAGGAAGGTCACTGTGTTGGAAGAATGGCATCTCCTGAAATGAAGAAGGAAAGTTGTTTACGCTGTTTAAGAAAGAGCAACAGAGACTTGATAGAGAACCTGCCTTTAAAATTTAAAGCCACAGCTATTAAAACTGGGCCTTTTAATACTCTCTCATACTGCATCTAAATTTCCTACAGTCTTTGCTCCTAAGTAAAGAATTCATTCAAGATGATCGTTGCTTTGCCTAAGAATAGGGAAAGGAAAGGAGATGAACCGCCCTCCTCAGAGTAGCTGTTATCAGACAGCCAGATGGCAAATGACATGCCAAAATTTACAGGAAACAGTCCAACACAGATCATTAATTCCAACACAGCCTCTACACTCCAAACACCATTAAAATGTCACCGCTAAGGACTCTGAGAGCCAAGACACCAACAAAATGTGTTCTACGCAAGGATTTCTGCAACTATAATGAATTATCGAAAACCTTTCCAAAATGCAACAAGATAAAGTTATGGAACAGGTAGATTGGTATATGTGATAATTACAAAGAACACTAGTGACCTTCAGTTGCAATACATACCTATATATATTTTAAATATATACATAATAAATGATGTTTCACTAAATTGTATTTGGTCTCATGAAATGTTTTGTTCATCCATAAAAACAATTTTTGTAAAAGAAAACCATGGACCAGATCCTTGACTGGTAGCATACCTTGCTCAGGTGGTGAACGTCACTGAGCTACACTAATCTGTGCCCAAAGAGAAATGCTACATGATGCTAGATGTAAAGATATATTGTAGAACAGCTTATGTGAAAACAGGTCTTGTTCTTACTCCTAGGACTAACATTTTTTTTTCTACAATTTCTCCATTTTTAATGTAGCAATCCACAGCACGTATTGTGCTCTCACCAAATGGAATATTTCCTCCTCTCAGGTGGTCTTCATGATTAAGCTTCAGCAGAAGCAGAGTTCATTGTTATGACATTAAGCCCTTGCAATATCCAGAGTTAACAAATTCAGCCTTTCCTTTAGACATTAGATTTTTAGATGAGACATGTGGAGTCCCTTATAACAAGACAGGGACCAGCAGAAGAGCCACGTCAGAGTCAGTGACACCTACAAACTGCCTGACTTAGGAGTAACACACCATTGGGAAGAAAAGCAAGAGGGCTTGCCATTCATTAATTAGGAAGACTGTATCTTCCGTGGTGGGAGACAACAGGTATACAGAACATCCAGAGCCTCCACAGGCATAACTTCCTTCATTTTTTTTTAAATATGGTGTTGTTAGAGAAGTGGTTTTGTTAAAGAAGTGTTCTCGACATCTTACGAACACTGCTACCGGGAAGGACAGTTGTCAAACTGGGATATCTAAGCCCCTAATGAACATCACTCCTCTGGTGGTTGCACATGTGCTGACTAGCTCCTCTGGCTCAGTTCCCAGTAACTCAATTGTCTGGTATCAACTCGATCCCACTGGTCCCTTTCAAAAAAGTGTGCTTTAAATATCAAGCAACCTTACTAAAAAATTGCCGTTACAACTTTCTGCCCTTGACGTGTTGACACACTTCAACAACCAAGCAGTCCTGCCTACTTGTCTGTTCTGTGAGACCAAGCAGCTTTTCTCATCTAGGCACCTCTTTTAGGCAGTGACCTCCTGCAGTCCATTGCTTGCTAGTGGCTGAGTTTTAGTTACTTCTTATGATATTTTTGCAAAGCTGCTGTAGATTTCAGGATGTGCTTTTGGCTAAGACATCAGAGAGCCTAGCTGAAGCTCAAGTAGAAATTGTATTCATATGTTTAACGTTAATTCTACTATTGGATGGTTTTATACGTAAGAACAAGCAATTTATCAAAGAAAGAGAACATCCTGTCTTTCTGAGATATCTTGTTTTCTTGAACAAAAGTTTGAAGTCAGCTGGAAGGAACATGCTTGTTTCTCACTTTCACCACTCTCTTTTGAAGGAAGAGTGATAACAGTGTTTAAGATTTAGCCTAAGTTTAATTGGGAGGGATCACGAAGTGTCTAGCAAATTGAAATAAAGATATTTTGCACATTATAGAAGTCTTTTCCATCATCACAGGAAATATAGGTGGAACAATGGTGTTTTAATGATGTAAAATAATTTCATGTTGATGACAAGGCAAGAAGCAGAGAAAAAAAAAAAGTTTTTTTAGTGGGAGGCAAGTTTGGGTGATCAGAATGCAAATGGCCCAAAGGAGATGTTGCCTGAGCTCCCAGCCTAGCCATGGTTAGATCACAAAATCCCAAATATGTTCCCCTGCCACGGGGATCTATGTGAAAAGAACCGGAAACACCCATCTGTCAGCTGTGCTGTCGGGAAGATGCTATGCTTGCTTTTTGACGTCACTAGCAGTGGCTGATAATGAAAATTAATGGTGATTCATAAAGACATCACATTTTCTAAGAATACTGGAACAGCAGCTTGTGCAATCCTGAGATTTACTTAATCAAGGAACATCCCCAGCGCTGTTTTATTTGATCATAGTTCCTATCTTGTCTTCACTTCCCTCTCCCTCCCAGCTTTACCACAAGTGCCTTTGATTTAGCATGTCTCTAATAAGAAGCTTCATTCAAAAAGAAAGCAGAGAGTGGGGAGGTAGGCACTGAGGTGTGGCTGGTGATTTTAAAAATGAAAGGAAGAGGGAGTGGAAATATATCAGAGAGAGGTGAAAAGTCGGGATGGTCCCATTTGCTGCCGGCAAAATGAGAAGCTGAACAGAGGCCCCAGCCGCACCGTGGGCACTGTGGTATTGTATATGTCTCCAGAGACAGAGGGATTCACATAGGTGAGAAATATACCTATAGCTTAATGCCTCTGCTCACTTCTGATGAGACAAGACTGTTACTTTCAGTATTTTGAGGCGCTTTCTGCTTGAAACCTCAGAATTGTCCAACTTCAGTGTTTTGAAAGATGCTTCTCCGCTGAGATTCTGGAAGAATGTTAGAGAAATGGGTAAATATTATCATGTATGTCATACACATTTGACACGCCAAGGGTGTATGTAACATAATCTCCTATAGGTTTCCTAGTTTCTAACCAAGTTGGCCTCTGATTCAGGAGAAAGCATGCAGGGAAACAGCATGGGGAAGCATACCACTGCCTTCCAGGTGACCTTGGTGTTTTAAATCAGGAAGCGAGCAAGGAACCTCAGACTTCATCCAGCTCCATGTTTTATTTATTATGGTATTGCAGCAGCACTCAGGGCCCCAGCCATGAATCAGAAGCCCATTAAGCTATTTAGCACGCAAACACCTAACAGACAAGACTTCAAACACCCCTCATTTATCAGCAGTGATGTTTGACAACGACTTTGCCTAGTAAGATGGGATTTAGCGTGAAAAGCGGGGGGACAATATTTCTCTTCTGGATGGGAAAACGCCTTTCCCAGAATGATTCAGGGGTGCTGGAGCCAGAGGTGGGACAGAGCGCTGCCTGGCCCCCCGCACACTTGCCCCCCGGAGCATTTCCAGCATTAAATATGGTATTTCCTGGTAAAGTGCTTTTGTACGTATGTACGGAAAACTTCTGCCTTTGCATGCAGAGATGACGCCTTGAACTACAGAGCAGAACGACGAGAGGAAGTCATGGCTGAGGAGAAAAGGCTAGCGCCAGGTTGGAGACAGAAAATTACTGAAACAGGCGGGCCTGCGGCTGAGAGCCACGAGTAGCGAACGCGCTGGCAGTTACCGGCCGGAGCGCAGCACGGCCGGGCCAGCCTCGCCGCCTCCCTCCCCTCGGCCGCCC
>VZTL01005299.1:13168-32001 GCA_013400535.1 Scopus umbretta
CATCTACACCAGTTCTAGGAAATAGGCAATAATACAGTGAAAACAATGGCTGTCAGTCCACATTAGTGCTTCTGGAGACGGGTGACAAGTATGAATGACCAGAAGGGTGGGATTTTTTTTGGGGGGGGGGAAGTTAGAAGTACAGTATTTTCTGCCTGCATGCACAAATTTCCAGCAGCTTTTTAGAATTTTGCAGAGGTGCTTCAAGGTAGAAAATATCTTGCATTGGCAGCTTCACTGTTCCTTCACCCAGGATTCCCATAGACATAAAAACTGAATTGGTTACAATTTCATGCAGGGTGGAAAAATGTTGACGAAGTGAGAGGCAAGGCTTCCAAGTTATTTACTAAGGAGAAGGATAGCAAGACTGGGCGGTGATAGACTAGTGGAAATTCAGTATCATGTCATGCTCCTTATTTGTCATGGTTTGTGAAGAGGAGGATTTTTTTGTTTTGTTTCCAGTGATGGATGTGTAGACACCACATTTATTCTCTTCTGTCAGGCATCTACAAAATAAGAAACCAAGCAGGATGTGGTGCTTTGATGGTGAGATTGGTTTAATTTTAGAAAGCGGATTTTGTAGCCACAAGCCTAACTCCTGGAGCACAGGATGCAGCAGTCGGGGAATACTTTCCAGTTAGGAAATGGTACTTTAGCTACTGTAAATAGGTCTAGTTTTGTTTTTCTCGGCTCGAGTTCTTAAGTAGCAGGAGATGGTAAGAAAGGCAAAAACTGCCCAGAATGGGGGGTGGGGGACAACGATGACACACAAACAAAAAACCCACCAATTTGCTGGTCGTGTGACAGATGTTTGAAGAACTGTGGGAAGTGTGCGTTACTAGGAAAAAGAAATCCATATGGAGGGGAAGAAAAAGAAGGAAAGAGCTCAGATTTTAAGAGAGTGCATGTGAGGCAGAAGGTAGAAAAAGAGGTTTAGGTAAAGACTATGACAAGAAAAAAGGGATAATGTGGAAAAGGAGAAGAGGAAACACAGAACCAGTATGGGAAGGGGACATAATGACTGGTGCTAAGACTCAGTGAAACAGTCTATCAGAAGTATGGGGAGATAGCACTGGACACCAGTATAAATGAGCAGCTGGTGTGTTACAGCTGGAAAGAGCCATAACATTCAAGCATAAAACCTGCTTCTCATAATTGTTTTAAGTCTATATACATAAATGTGTGTTTGAAAGAGCTCTCTAGACTTGCTCTCTATAGAAGACAGTCCAAGTATTACATGTTCTTGGGCTGCATGTAAAAGATTTTGGAAAATGTCCATAGTATTTTTTTCCTTCCCCTTCAGTTCTTAACCAGTGATAGCAAATACTCTCTCCCTCTCGCCTCACTGTTGGGGTGGGAGCACAACTAAGGCTGATTTGCAGTGAAATAGAAGAGTTTTATTTACAAGTAATAGTCATCGATGAGACTGAATCTTCAGTGGAAAACAACTGAAAAATGAATATACAAACCAAAATTGGTATAAATTCTATGAGTCTTATTTTAAACAACTGGTGTAAAGAAGTTGAGCCCATTTAGTGGTGTGAAGTATGTTGACATGTGTCTTGGTCCATGATGTTTTGCCCAAATGCAAACTCAGACATGAAAAGATCCTGTGTTTTTATCATAAATAAATGCTAGTGTATGAAAGAAAATTTTTGAGGATGTCTGGTTTTATCTTCTGATACTGGTGATGGACTAGACAAGTAGTCACAGGTGTGACCTACATTTCTTCTGAACTGGGCTGTGAAGAGTCAGAAAGCCCACAGCAACTAAAAAGCACCAACTGTGGTGTGAAATTCAACTTCTGTTTTACTGGATCGACAAGTGTCAATCAAGTGTCCATCTTTAGATCAACAAGTATTAACTTTGAATCAAAAGATTAAAAAGTATCTTCCCCAAGTTAGTGCTTTACTTGTGAGTTGAAGAGGTCTTACCTCAATCTGACAAAAAAGTTTGTGCAAAATTGGCACAAAGCAAGGGCTTCTTTTACTTTTTTAAATTAAATACTGCACATTGAAAGTACCAGTGGACTATACTGAAGATGAGAGCTTTCAGGTAGGATGAAAAATAAATACTACCTGTGTTACTAGGTCATGGGCAAGGTGACTTTTGCCTCAGTATGTAGCTCTGGTACCTGTCGTTTTGGTACCTCGCCTGAGACCACAGCTCATACCTTTAATGAAAATGGCTCTGCGGTGGAGAGTCCTAGGGCATGATGACAACTTTTAGATCTCGGAGAAATTCAGTAGTAATCATCATGCAGCAGGGTTTTTAAATGTTGGAACATTTTCTGCAGTGAACAACTGTTTAAAAAAACCAGGGATGAACAGGTCCTAAATTCTAAACAGAGTTAACAATTTAAAGTGTATTAATTATGACTTTTATTTGCTCTTGTAACTGAGCTAATCATAATTCAGTAGTATTTGCATTTGCATGATACATGTAAGAGCATAGTGAAGGATGAGAAGACTTTAGTATCTTTGTTATTTAGGTGAGTCTTCTTAAATTTACCTTTAAACATATATACAGCAAAATAGAAAGATGAGTTTAAAAGGGAGAAATTTCTCTTCTGGAAGTCACTTACGTGCAGCGCATTTATCTTACAGTGTATTATGAGCTGTGAACCTTTCATGGTCCAGTGGTACATATATGTAGCAAATGAAATTCTTAGTCTGTGCATAACAGGTAAGTGTTCAGGAAACACAATTGCTAGAACACAACTATGTTTAACTGAGCAACTGGGCAGACATTTGAGTACTGGCATTTCTCTACTTGGGTACAGCAGTATCATTGAGACACACCACGTGAATGCTTCATGGCATCTGACCTGTCTCAGTCCTCTGCAGTATTATACCTAGCATGATCGACTCTTGATTGAAGGTGGTGCCTCCAGGCTCAACACCAGTAACAATCTTTAATAATAAAACTAGAATGGAAATCCAGAGTTGATGTATCACTGGGTTTTGGTTGTTTGGGTTTTTTTTTTTTTTTTGCTTCATCTTAAAAATAAGTGCAGGAAATAGGCCTGCTGTCAAGAATTTTCTCAAATGAAATGTGTTGTTCCCATTCTGTAACACTGATTCGGTAGCTTTAACATGTTTAAATGGCCATTTTGATGGTGTTTGAGAAGTAATCATTTCAGAGGCATCAGACTTCATACTTTACCTACTTGACAGTGATCCGTGAACATCACACTTGGCTTAAAAGATTTGAAGACCTGGAAAATTAAAAAAGCTACTGACAGCACTTGATGTGGTGAGCTAGAAGGGAGTATAAGCAAGGGGGGGGAAGGTAATGACAAGTTATTTAGATGCTTAAAAGAATTTAAGAAAGGAATTTGTTTGCAGTACCTGTTTATAACCTTTAATGCAAAAAAATGCAGCATTCTTTGCTTTTCATTGAATTTTGGCTGATTGGCTTTTCTTCTAGCAGTAGTATATCAAACCAAAAAGAATGCGAAAAGTAATGCATGTGCTTGTACTATTCAGTGCCATTTCGAGTAGTAATATTAGCTGTGGTTCACACACAACAGTATTGAAACTTTGTGGCAGTAATTAAGATGTTCAGATTCCTAGATATTCGGATTCCTAGATATACTATTAAGTGCATAAATGCAAAATGTGTAGTTTTGACCTCATGCACAAAGGAGGACTTTACAATGTCTTTTAGACAAATCTTCCATTTCAGTCCAGAATTATTTTGGACATCCTTATATAGGTCTTGAAGAAGGTTGTAAGCAAGTACATCAGGCAAAGTTAAAACACTGCACTTGAAATAAAGTTCTTCTGTTGCAGCAGAACACGACGAAACATGCCCAGAGACATAAAGCGAATGAGGATGATTCTGGAATTTAGTTGAAATTGTCTGAATAGTTGTTGTGTAACTTGAAATCTCCCCAAAGCCTCAGTACTGGTAATTAACAGCAATCCCAATGAATATTGAATGGGGGAATGCATAATGTGATATGGGAGCAGACTAGTAGCCTGTTTGTCTGAACTGTGGTAGCAATATACATTTAATTTGCTTTGGTAATTATGGACCTCTACTCAGTTAACAAGAGAACTTCTTTGAGAGATCCAGCAGTTGGGAAAAACCTGGTTTAAAACCAGTGTGATCAAGGCAGATAATCTGATGTGCGATGTGTCGCTTTCTGCTCAGAATCAAGCAAAGTGGTGACTGGGTTGGTCCAAGCCTTTTCACCAAAATGGTCTGATGGTGTACTGGCCACCAAGCGCAGCTCCTGCCTGGACCTTGGACCTTGTCTCCCTTCACTTTCATTTTTAGATGCCTGCTGTAGTTTCTATTTGGCTAGGTAAGTCTGGCCATGTCTGGATGATTCCTATAAAGGAAATGGAAGGTTTAAAATCTGAAATGGTGAAGTCAGAGGTCTCTTGCTGGTAATTGCCTTGTGCTTTCGTGGATAGTCTTGATGAAGCTTAACTTCCAACAGATCCTTATAACTTCTTTCTAAGCTAATTCATTGCAACGCTTGTGTTGAAATACCTTTGCATCTGTGAACAATGGAATGTTTGAGTTGAGGTAGATCTTTGGGGAAAGTGTGGACATCAGACTCTTTGCTTCTCTTTTTGAGAAGTGAAATGTTTTGATTGCTTTAGAAACTGAAAAGGTTATTCCCATTGTACCAATAAGAGAAGAAGTGTTGACTTCCAAATGCTTAGTTAAATAATACTTGGTAGATAGGGCCTGGTTTCAGTTTCATAAATTGCCTGTAGGGTTACAAAAAGAACATACATTTAATCTATTGAGACTTTTTTCCTATCAAAGTGTGCTGACATTAAAGTATGTTGTAGAAAGTTGTAGTCCCTGGGGTACTATATTACAGACAAACACAACTGCTTCTCTGGAGCAATTGTTTCCTTCTTTATAGGTATGTGATTGTGTCTGTTCTAATAGCCAAACTTAACTAATGTTCAGTATTTCTACCTGGTTATCTGCTGGCTGAAATATTCTGTCTTCAGGGTTGCAAGAAGCTGCTAAGGATGGAAGCAGTTTTCCTGTGGAGCTGGTATGTTGTGGGATAATGCCCCCTGCCGCTCTTGAGAATCAGCCTCACCTTGAGCTGCTGATCTGCTTAGAGACCAGGGAGGTACAATTCCTGCCAAAATGATTGCGTGTATAAGCATTGGCCAGGCAATAGGGTCATGAAGCTCTCTCGCCTATGATGTAGGTGACTTAACTTTTGACGTGGAGAAATGAGCTGCACCTATTTTTAGGAAACCTGATTCCCAATGTGGCATTTAATCTGTAGATACAAATATAGTTTTGGAACTTCAGTGGGGAACTCAAGTGGATGAAGTGATCAATATTCTCCCGAGGTGGCATCAGGGTCATGGAAAGTTCCAGAGTGGGTGTTTGTTGCCTCTTCCCTCCCCGCTGCTGCCGCTCCTCCTCTTCTCCCCGAAAAAGCCCAGCATAAACAGCCCACCCGCATGCAGAATCCTAATAAAGCTAGCCCAGTCTGCACTGCCAGTGCAGAACTTGAACAGAATTTAACAGATTCCGTTTGCAGGGTGGTAAAGAGACTTTTTATCAAAGAAAGTTATCATCGTAATAGCGATTTCTGACTTCATAATTTTTTTTTTTTGGAAGACCGGAGACATGCTTAGTCATTCCAGACATGTCCTTAATCCATCTTCAGTCCATTTTAGGCATTCACTAGAAGAAGGATATAAGTAGGTGAGTACAGGAAAAGCAAAAGGTAGGAGGAATGTGGATTGGTTTCTTTTTAAAAATTTTGTCATTTTTGTTGTGTTACTTAAGAGTTACCTACTGGTGTAAGCAAGCAGTAATGATCTAGATGTAGGAAGTGATGAAGGTTAGAGCTAGTAAGGAATTGGCTAAAAATGGGATTCATCTGTTCTAACTTCTTCTCTAAGCACTAATTTAGCCACTTTCTTGTCTCTGTGGGTATAGAAGTTGATGTGGTTGACCTCTCATTAGGCATGAGACTGTATTGATGTCAATATGGAAGTTTTCAGGCTGCTTTTGTGAAGAAAAACTTGTTTGTTTGGGTCAGGAACTTCTACTTTAAGAGACTATTAAAGTTTCATTTGAAATACGAGGTAGTACTATCTGTTGTCCTTACTCGATAACTTCTCTATTGCAGATTATGATGCATGATTATCACAGAAGAAATTCATGTCTATAGCTCTTAAGGACTTGATTACATCATCTTCAAGCCTGATAGTTTTGGAATCCATATTGCAGCTGCAAAGACAGGTCTGCTTTTGCATTTCAACAAACATCTTCCCTGACAGAAGATACTGAAACTGAAGTGCTCTGTTCTAACACAGCGATACCATTGGATTATTGTAAGATCTCCCGGTTAAAAATTTACAGCAATATATTTGCTAGGTAAGTTGATACTGTTAGCTACGTATACAATAGTTAATAGTTTTGCTGAAAGTCTGCAGCTTTAAAACATTGCTGTCCTTTTTTTAATAAAACACAACAAATGAAAGTTGTATACAGTCTTTGTAAGTAAAATTGCCATTGCCAGTTTAGGGTCAAATGCTTACAGTAGTAAGTGAATTTCAAATAAACAGATTACCACTAGGATTATTTTGTGTGGGGCGTGCTATTTTTATTAATGATTTTTGCTATGCACTCTTTCTGGTTTGGGGGTTTTCTTGTTTAGTCTGATCCTCAGAATTTTCTTGATCTTCAGCTGGAAATATAAATTGTTGCTGGTATCATTAGTAGCATCCCCCATATTCTTTCCTCTAAAATTGTTGAGGAAAGTATACTTTTATACTGCTAACATAACCATGTTAGCAGCTCAAACTTACAAATTTGGGGGTTTTAATTATTATTTCAAATTCATTAGGTCACCTCAGGGTTGTATTTTACTATTGTTAATGAGCTTCCTTTTATAAACTGGACTTTTCCTAAAAGTGCTTAGCCAAAAAAAAGAATCAATTAAATGACCTATAAAATAGCCTCCAAATTCAAAAGTTACTTTCCTGAAGTTGTTTTTCTAGTCTTTGTCCAATTCACCTGAGGTGGTATGTTTGTATGTGAGCAAGATCTTCAGGGAAAGTTGCTTAAGCTTCGTGATGATTTAAAATACGTAGTGGTTGTTCAGGATGTATGTAATTCTGTCTTTTATTAGTGCTAATGTTCTTTCATGACTTCCAGCTACTCTAAAATATTTAATTAAGTCATTACTCATAAAATTAAACAAAAAATTAATAGTTATTCTTCTACTTCACTAGTTAGTTTAAATTCTCAGTTCTTACTTTTCAATGTAGCTGGTTTTTGGGTCTGTGCAAAAAATGAAGCTGACCAGTATGACAGATTTCATGCAGTGAGCATAAAATAGTGATGAGTCTACCAAATCTGATCTTTACTGAGAGGAATAAAGCTTCATGTGTAATCCAGTGGTTTCCAACATGCTCCTACAGAGCTAGCACAGGTTCAGCATGTAGTTTTGGAGTTGGTACCTACTGAAGTGATGTACATAAGTTAAAAGTTGTGGCCTCACACTCCCTCCAAAGGATTGTTGGCAACGTGTACTCATCAGCAGTAGTTCAGCAGTAGTACTCTTCTAGGCTTTTTTTTGAGATGGATTTTTTTTTAAATTCTCTATGAGTGTTTGTTTGCAAACAATGTGCTAATAGTACTTCTGTACTGATGCAAAATGTTGTATCTCTAAACTTTACACGTTCTGTTTTCAGCTAGACCAACACCAAAATGATTCCTAATGGATATTTAATGTTTGAGGATGAAAACTTCATAGAATCATCTGTTGCCAAACTAAATGCCTTACGTAAAAGTGGTCAGTTCTGCGATGTCCGTCTCCAGGTAACTTTTTTCTGTCCGAGTATGGTGGTTGAATGTGGTGGATTTTTTTGTTACGCTGTGTGCCTCGTTGATTGTGAGGCATGAGATTTTAGAATCTGATTTTTCTGAAAAATGCGTACTTAAAAAAAAATAATATATACTTTGAGAGAAGTGATGCTAACACTTTTTTCAGCTGATGTAAATTGGAGACTGTATTAACTTGAAAAATTGATTTGAACTGTGATATTCACTTGGATGGGCCTTTATACTGTTACAATACAAACATACTTTAAAAAAATCCTTACCAGCATATGCGTTTCTTATTTGTGTTTTAAATACAGGTATGTGGACATGAGATGTTGGCGCACCGAGCCGTGCTAGCTTGCTGCAGTCCCTACCTGTTTGAAATCTTCAATAGTGATAGTGATTCTCATGGAATTTCCCATGTTAAATTTGATGATCTCAATCCAGAAGCTGTTGAAGTTCTGTTGAATTATGCCTATACTGCTCAGTAAGTAGTTTTGACAGAAACTAGAGAAAACAGATTTTAATTTTAAAAATCAAAAGGATGAAGATAAATTTCTTTCTTTAATAGGTTAAAAGCTGATAAAGAACTGGTGAAAGATGTATACTCTGCAGCAAAGAAGTTGAAGATGGAGAGAGTTAAGCAGGTACGGTTCTCAGCTCTTCTGGAAGTCCATTTTGCTTTCTCAGGCTGACAGCATTATGCTTTTTGGTGTTAATGAGACAAAAAAATGATGATTCTGTGGAAAAAGTGCTCAGTGGATGATCTTCTTTAGATGTTCATTAGCATTGTATTGATTTGAGTGACATCAGTATGTATTGCTTTCACTTCTGTTATCTTTGTGCTGAAGTGTTCTCTGAAATTAAGTTTTGTATTTGTGCACCCATATAAGCAAAACAGCTTCTGAATCGTAGCTGCTTACTTACCTTCAGGTTTGTGGAAGTGGTGTGCTTGGTTGCGTTGGGCGGTGTAATTAAACCTGTAAATCTGGCAGTGATATGTGAAAAAAAAGAATCCACACACTCCTGAACATAAGTTTGGTAGAGCTTGACTTAGAACTTACTCTTGCTGCAAATGGGGATACCTTTGACAAGGAAATTGGGATTCTTATCTTCACTTGACTGCAGATAAGCAGTTTTGAATAGGCATTCAGTAGAAAAGCATGGGGTGAACGTATATTTGAGTAGCTTTTGAATGTATATGACTTTTTTCTTCTAATATACACATGTTGCTATGGAAGGCTATAAAAATCTACTTGTAAACTAAGATGCGGCCTTTTTTTCTTTAAAGGTTTGTGGTGACTACTTGCTCTCCAAGATGGATGTTCAGAGCTGCATCTCGTACCGAAACTTTGCAAGTTGTATGGGGGATTCCCGTTTGTTGAACAAGATAGATGGCTACATTCAGGAACATCTTTTACAGATTTCAGAACAGGAAGAATTTCTCAAACTTCCACGGTTAAAGGTTAGTTTAAGTTTGTAGACTTCCTTCTGGTACATGATTTCCAAAAAGCAACCCAAGGAGCAAGTACTGTGCCTTCCTTTTGGGGAGTTGGAAAACTTGGAAATTCTGAAAATTCTGGTTCTGTATAATGTTCGTACTACTTTGAACCTTTACTGTAGAGAATACATACTGTCATCTTTTGTAAGCATAAAAAATAACTGCAGCTGTACTTAAATGTGCTTCCTAATTTCAGTGGCATAGAGTGAAAGCTCCTCGTAGATGGTGTTTTCTAGCTCTGTGGTAAAGTGAGAGTAATGCTTACTATGTGAAGTACATTGTGCTACAATTACAAGGGTGATACCTATAGAGTAAATAATCCTTTCCTCTTCTAATTCAAGCTTGAAGTAATGCTGGAAGACAATGTTGGCCTACCCAGCAATGGCAAATTGTACACAAAGGTAATCAACTGGGTACAGCGCAGCATCTGGGAGAATGGAGACAGGCTGGAAGATCTAATGGAAGAGGTTAGTCTTTAAGAAAATGGGATTAAACTTTTTTTTTTGTTTGTTAAGTCAATGTGAAGGATGATCCCTTTTTCTTTTATTTTTTAAATTTTTTTCACTTCTTTAACTATGACCCTAAAGAATTTAAATTTTACTGTAGGTACCCCTAAGCTGAGAAACTGGGGGGGTGTTCAGGTGAGCTGAATGAACTGTTCAGTCCGGTCTTCCGCTTTCCTTTTTTGCTCACTATGTGCTGTACAGTTACCTCAAAGTGGCATGTATCTTGCTTTAGAATTGGGGAGGTGGTACTGAAACTTGCCATAGATTCTTGATGTTTTCCTTTGCAGGTTTTGCTTGTAAATGCAAAGTAGGTAAAAGCTTCTAATGGTTGTTCCTCCCCATTGATTTATCTCCCCATAGGTTTATTAACAAAACTAGGATACCAAGGCTGAAGAACCAAGAAGAAACCTCAAGTGTATTGACACGTACAGAAGCAGCAGTCCTGCCCCAGTTCTCCTAAGAAAATCCGCTGTGGGCAGAGAACGATGATGATGATTTAATGGTGTTTACTTACTCCTTTACAGGATACATGCTTTTAAGTTGTGTGTTATTAAATGGCTTTACTCATGAATACTAATACTAGATGTGGCCTGGGCAGTTTTTAATGGAAAAATGAGTGGGGAATCTAAATTTTTAATTGGCTAGAGAAAACGGATTTTACAAAAACCCATGAAACATCAAAATTTTCCCAGTTTGTTATTACAAGCATGATAGATCTTCGGCAACGCTTGTATAGGCAAAAGTACATGTTGATACTGTCATATGTTCTCAAGTGTGTATTTCCTCTTGGAAAAACTAATTTTAAAAGCTTTGATTGTGTTGAAATTCAGATGCATTTCACTGAAACAGTTGCATCTGATGTTTAGTTGTGGACAACAGTTTCCTCCAGAACTTACATTCGTGTTGTCTTCCCTCATCCCCATACCTTTCTCTTAGAGTCCACTGTTGGCTTCTCTTGAACTTTTTTTGATGGCGATAAATATGTGTGTTTTTCAAAGCAGAAAACTTGTTTGCGGGGATAACGAAAATGCTTGCATGAGATTGTGAATTTGTGTAATTCTGCAAGTTAATGTGCATCTTCCTTGTCTAATGTTTCTGTGCTGGAAAAACAGTAGAAGTCCTTGGAAAACGAAGATTTCTCTCAAGCTGAGAAAGTAAGGAGCCTTCATCCAATGTTTGAAGATTGCCACCATGACATCTGCTTCCTTTTAGTTTTGTCATTCTGCTAGATTGAGATGAGATGACGAGAAGTATGCTGGCGACTGCCTTTTCTATTCTGCCTGTAGCTAAGTAGCAATGGAGACAGTAGCCACATGGGTATTCTGTTGTTGTTTTTGCAGGTTCAAACGCTGTACTACTCAGCTGATCACAAGCTGCTTGATGGAAATCTGCTAGATGGACAGGCTGAGGTGTATGGCAGTGATGATGACCACATTCAGTTTGTGCAGGTACAAATTGCAGACAGTCTGAGGTAACCCCAGATAGACTGGAGCAGTTTACAGCACACCTGAAGTCTTGTGTACTCTCTTGTAGCAGAGAAAGCAGCAGTAGCTTTAAGGGAGAAATATGTGATGATAAAGTAGCTTTCTCAAAATGGCTGGAGGCGATGATTTAGTCTCTGCTTCCGGTTTTTCAGCAGACTGACTATAAGCCTTTGCGAAACGGAGTGCTTTAGGTTTGACTTCAAAATAAATCTTAGGTTGACAGAAGAAAGAAGAGGTAGAAAAGCAGTCAGCTGTAGCAAGTCAGCTGTGGCTTTGTAGAGATACTCCAGAGACTGTAAAGAAACATGGACTGCTTGACTTGCAGTGGAGAATGGCTTATGCGTCTGTTAAATTCTGGCACAGGAAAAGATTCCAGACATAAGTTCTAATCCTTCAGCTGCCAGCGTCCATTTGTTTCATTCAGCTGTACTGGTAATGTGCAAGAGGGATTTTAAATAAAGCAGTAGTAGATAACTTCTGATCTAGAGATGGACAATGCTTTGGCTGTGTAGAAATCAGTCTTGTGCTTTCTGAAATGATTTTTTTTTTCCTTCTCTTCTAGCCAGATATAATAATTCTCAACTCCTGAAAAATTCAGAGCTTAGCACAATGGAGGCTGTTTATTAGCCCTTGTTTATTCTCTTAAATGTAAACTATCAATTGCTTTATACAAATTAAGGTTGTTCAAATTCACTGACTTAGAAGCAAATATATTGTAATATTTTAACTCGTAACAGTGGAATGTGCTGGTAGAAAAGTATGCTTCTTGAAATTTTTAGCTAATGTTTATGTTAAACACTCTCCATCCCAGAACATGAATTTTAGAAGTGAAAAGAGAGGAAAATGAGAAGCCAGCTAATTTCCAGTTTCTTAATTATTTTTAGTAAGCCTTCACAGACTTCAGCACCTTTGGATGCTACTTCTTGTAACACTTAGAAGCTGAGAGGTGAACACGCAGAAAGTTCATTTTTAGAAATAAGGCCAAGAGTTCTCAGCTTCTTAAAAATCCTTTCTGATAGTAAGTATTGCCAACTTTAGAAATTCTAAACAGTTGAGAGAATTAATACCAGAAACCCATAGACGACAGTCCTGGAAAAAATGTAACTTTTAAATTTTTGAATTAGAAAAGTTTGTAAATTCTGACTGTCAAGGCAATTTAAGGATAAGGGAATAAGCTGTTAACTGGATGAAGGTTCAGAAATAATGAAAATGCTATCCGCAAATGAATTGGTTTTCATGCTGAGTGAAGTATAGCTGTCAAACTCTTGTGTGTGAGTTTATCTACGAGTTAGAGGATGTATTTCAAAAGCCTTGTGACGGTTTCCATAGAGATCAGACTCCAGGGAACTGTGCAAGCGTTGGACTTGGTACTGTGGTCATAAACTTTGCTGCTAAGCAGATGAGACAGAATGTTAACTTTTTGTGTTTGGTTCTTATGATTCAGAAAAAGCCTGAACAAGTGAAATTTGTTTTTTTTTTTCTTAATTGAGCAAAGTAATGTAAGCTACAGTGGAAATTTAATTGAAGAAGAAAAGAAAGCAGAAATCTTCTGTTAGCGGGAAGTATCAAGGGACTAAAATCCAAGAAACAGCTAATCTGAGCACAGAGAGGAACTGAGGCGAAATTAATTTGTCTTCAGGGAATGAGAGAATAGTTAATTCATTTCCAAATAGCGTTGTATAATTAACTCCAGTTCCAGAAGCAGAACTTGCGAGTGAGGCTTCTAGTTTGTAGATCAGTTCTCTCAAAATGGTTGTAGGTTTTCCTTAGACTTGAAAATCCTGATAGTAACACACACTCTCTTGTAGGAATTCAAACTGATTTCTAGTCAGACACCAGCAGTATAAAGGTGCAGTCACGGGACGAAGCGAGTGCCAAGATAAGACGTAGGGTGGCTTTTCATCACTTGCTGCGTAGGCAAGGTGCTTCGTTGAAAATTTAGGTGTGCTATAAATGATGCTCTGCAGAGGTGGTAGATGAAGCGTGCTCTTGAGTAGTTACATACTAGCTCAGAGAAGCAAAGGTAGAAGGAGGTGTAGTCTCTGGCTAGGTTTCTGTAGCTGCCTTTTGATTTTGCAGAAGAAGCCACCGCGTGAGAATGATCACAAGCAGATTAGTAGCAGCTCCTCTGGAAGTCTTTCTCCACATGCTACTGTTCAGAGTCCTAAACATGAGTGGAAAATCATTGCTTCAGAGAAAACTTCAAGTGAGTAACTGGGGCAGGGTTTGTCTAAAAGATGCGTCTGGTATTATGTACCTACCACCTCTCACTCTCTGGGGATTTCCTTCAACATCTGTAAGAAATGCAGAAGTGCTTTTTCTTACTGATGATGTAAGCCGAGTAATTTGCCCAGTAATTTGTGAGATGTTTCTGACATAACTGGGGCCAAACTGGGATCACTTACATCTTGATTCCTTATCTACCAGGCCATCCCAAATTCGTGGTGTGTACAATTTACCCAGAAAGTCCTCAGGAGATAGGCAGTTTCTGATTAATTAATAGAGCAATTTGCTGTGTGCGTGCGAGGAGACTGTCTCCTAGCACATCTTTAGATTGCTGTCTCATGTCCTTTGAGCACTATACTAATCATCTAAAACTCGTGTTTTTCAGTAGCTAGGGTAACACTTGGAACCAGTAACGAGAAAAAATAAAGATTTCGTAATTATAAGGGGAGAAGCGTAATCGGAAGACCCTAGTTGGCATTCCCTTAAATTCACCTAAAATTGTATTACATTGGCGGTCTCTCCTTTTCTCCTGACAACAGGTAACACCTACCTGTGTCTTGCTGTTCTGGATGGCGTGCTGTGCGTGATATTCCTGCACGGCCGTAACAGCCCTCAGAGCTCTCCCACGAGCACACCACGACTGCTGAAGAGTCTGAGTTTTGAGCTTCAACCAAATGACATCATAGAGAAGCCCATGTCTCCAATGCAGTATGCTCGGTCTGGGCTGGGCACAGCTGAACTTAACGGCAAGCTAATCGCTGCAGGTAAAGGAAATAGGAACAATTCTGCAAACAGCTTGCTCATTTGGGGGAGAGGGGGGACAGTTAAGACAGTTCTTAACTCTGTACACTATGTTAGAGTCAGTGTTCATCAGCGGCAAAGCAGTTGGTCTTTGGAAATGTGGTATCATCCAACCTTTTGCTTTCAGGTGGATATAACAGAGAGGAGTGTTTGCGCACAGTGGAATGCTACGATCCGCAAAAGGACACTTGGACTTTCATTGCACCGATGAGAACACCGAGAGCTCGATTCCAGATGGCGGTTTTAATGGTGTGTGGTGGGTGGAGATCAGATGAAATGTGACATTGTGTAAATGTAGGTGGGACAAACAGCAAACTTTACAAAATAGTAACAGAAGTTGCTTAACTGTAGCTACGCTGTTTCTGAAGTGCTAATGATTTGAATTGTTGCGTACTTAGATGTGAAGAGGCTATTTATTTTTTCCATTTAGGGGCAGCTATATGTTGTGGGTGGGTCAAACGGTCACTCAGATGACTTGAGCTGTGGAGAAATGTATGAGCCAGAAATAGATGACTGGACTCCTGTTCCAGAACTGAGAACCAATCGCTGCAATGCAGGTAACACATACGCAGTTGATCAACTGTTGTGTTGTTTTTTTAAAATTTATTACTTTATTAGCTTACTTAATATTCTTTCCCATATGAATAGGAGTATGTGCCCTGAATGGAAAACTGTACATTGTTGGTGGTTCAGATCCTTACGGCCAGAAGGGACTTAAGAACTGTGATGTGTTTGATCCTGTAACAAAATCTTGGACAAGTTGTGCTCCCCTTAACATCCGTAAGTTTGCTGTGTAGTTTGGGAGGGAGGGGGGAAAAGAGCGATTGTAAAACTGCAGGTTCAAAACAAACAAACAAAAAAAGCTGTTTAAATTTCAGCTGCTGTGGCATATTGTTAGTGCACAACTTCAGTGCTGGGCTGTAACTCCTGCTGTTCGATTGTAGGGAGACATCAGTCTGCAGTGTGCGAGTTGGGTGGATATCTGTACATAATTGGAGGAGCAGAATCATGGAACTGCCTGAATAGCGTGGAGCGTTACAATCCAGAGAACAACACTTGGACCCTGATTGCGCCCATGAACGTGGCTCGACGAGGAGCTGGAGTGGCTGTTCGTGACGGTAGGCTTCTGCAGGCATAAGCAACCTCTTGTGCTTGATGAATTTTTCACGTTAAACTATGATGCAAGTAGAATACAAAGCAGTGTTCCCTCTCAGAGAGGAAACAATACAGTAAAAACCTGGCTATGCCTCTAATTTTGATTAAAAACTGTAAAAAGAAAACCAAAAAACTCTAGTTCTTCTTTCGGGGCATTCACCTCCACCCCCTTCTTTCAAAACATCCCCGTGCAGCTTCCAGAACTGCATTTGTTTGAAGTGGAACTCACACTTACTCTGAAATGTTTTCTGGTCAGCTCTAATGAAACCCAAAGTGGGTCAAACACTGTAACTTCAGACCCTGAATAAGGCAAAGGTTTCTGACAGGAAACCTGAAGTTCCTTCATTTTGGCTTGGTTTGTCTTCCCAGAAAGTAGGCTGCGTTTGGTGACATAGCTGGTGCTTAGCAATGAAACATTCACTTTGTTTCCTTTTGATAGGAAAACTCTTTGTTGGTGGAGGCTTTGATGGCTCTCACGCGGTGAGCTGCATGGAGATGTACGACCCTGCTAAGAACGAATGGAAGATGATGGGAAGCATGACTACTCCGAGGAGCAACGCCGGCATTACAACGGTGGCAAACACTATTTATGCAGTTGGGGGATTTGATGGGAATGAGTTCTTGAACACGGTTGAAGTCTACAATCCAGAGTCAAATGAATGGAGTCCCTACACAAAAATTTACAAGTTTTAAGTGAATTAAATTCCCTTTTCAAACTAACAGGCTTAGTGATGTAATTGTGTTTTAGTAGAGGTACACATGTGAATAGGGTTGGGGAGGGCATAGATGTTGCCAACAGCAACACGGAGCTTTTGCATATTGCATATTAACGTGCTGTGTACATATTTGTTTTGGAAAGAATATCAAGATGAAGGGTTTTTTTGTGTATTTTAGAACTTGTTTTAGGGATGTTTGGTTTTGGTTTTTTGGGTTTGTTTTTGTTTTTGTTTTTGTTTTTTTTTTCAAAGATTTTGAAGACAATGCAAGAGAAACTAGACTGAGCATATCATTTCAGGAGCTTCCCCCAGTGTTTGTTTTGTCACTTTGCACATTAAATGACCTTTCCTCTAGGATGTGTCTTGGGGCAGGAAGCGTGAGGTTTATGGGGGATCATTTTTTTCATCAGGCCTTGTTTTCCTTCAGTAACTGGAACAACCTGTAACAAGAAGCCTTATTTAAATAGATATAATGGCTATTTTTTTGTATTAAAAAAACTGACATGCCTGCCAATACCGTATCTTTTATGATTGCCTTTTTATAACAGTTTTTATATACTCAGCAGAGTATTTTATCTGTTGACATGAAACTGGCAGATACATGGTTATTGAAGCAAAGAGACAACCTTGGAGTTCAGGGAGACTGAGTGGGAGAACCGATTTACCACTGTATGTGAGCTTCTGAGCTTTTGCCTCTGCTACAGTATTGTAACTTAGTACGCAACACGGTCGTTAGAGCTCAGTGGAGTTTCTGAACCTAAGAACATAGCTGTGACTGTCTAGGATGGGAGGAATTATTTTGGCTCCAAATATTTTGACAAAAATGCAGAGGGTGCTTTCTGTACAGCAGTTTTGTTACTATGGGTGAGCTAACATTTGTAAAACAAAAACTTCAGTGTGGGGTTTTTCTCATGGTTTTTAAACTCTTGCCAGTAGGCAATGAAAATGTATTCATCTGATTAGTAACTGTCTTAAGTTTATTTTTCTAATACTACAAGCTGGAAGTGTGATAGAACACAAATAACTTGATTTCATATGTGCTCATAGTACTATGTTTTAGTTCACTTTATTCATATGGATAAAACGTTGGTTAGGATGACTTGGTGTCTAATGTGTAGTGCTGCACATCTAACTCCTGGTGCCAAATCTAGCACTGACTGCTTGCTGCTGCTGCAAACACATTAAAGGTACCTTTTGGGAAATCCTTGCACCACAGGATGGCTGTGATGTGTCTTTGTGTCCTTTTCTTTAACAAGACAGTTTACAACATTAAATGGACATTTCAAATGTACCTACTTCCAGGCTGCTCTCAGGATCAGCTTACTAAAAGCTCTCTGCAATTGAAAGTGTGGTGCTCCAGAGGGGAGAGGAGTAAAGGGGCTGAGTGAACTCGAACAAGAAAGTGTGGTGAAAAGATACACCTGATTCTGCTGGAAGAAACTCGATCTGTTTGTTCAGCTGTGTTCCTCAACATTACTCAGGTAGCTTTAGGAAATTAAGCCACCAGTGACCACACTAATTTCAGTCACCATCACAGTCTTGGTTTACTGCTTTGATTCAGGTCTTGATGAGCTACAGCTGTCTGATCCTAGCACTTGCAACAGACATTTGCTCCAGCTCCTTCCCCACCACCCAGGTGGTCCTGCCCAAGTGAGGTATGAGCAGACTACTCCACCTGCATGCTGGAGCCAGAAGACATCAGACCGAAGGCACACACTGGCTCTTCCATGCTGTAAAGCTGGGTGCATTTGAATGGGGGCACTCAGTATGAGAAAACAGAAAGGAGCTGTCTTCACCTGTGCCAGCTGTTTTCCCCTAAAGCATATCAAAAGTAGACTTGAGCTAAGGCAGCCATCACATGCTTACATTGATCTAGGTTCCCAGATTTGCGCTAAGAATTGCCAACATAAGCTTATTTGAGCATAACATACTTAGCCCGCAGCTGTAGGATAACAACATGGATGGAAATTGCCCTTAAAATGAGTTTGGCTCCAACAGTAGCTCTACCGACCTGCTTCTCTCTGACTTTGAAGCATCTGGGGACAAGAACTGCATTAAACTTGAATCCACAGTAGCTGGGCAAAGTGAAAATAGAGCTATTCAAAGAAAGTGCCGTGTGGAATTAACTGCCATTTACTGTAACAATAAATTAGATTTTTACAATGAAGATTTTACAAAGACATCCAAAAGTTAATATCAAAATAAACACTTCTAGAACTTTGCCAGTCATTGCATCGCTGTACAAATACATACATAGAAGAGGTAGCTTTCAAGGCCACGGCAGCATTGAAAATGGCTTTTACACAGTTTCATGGACTTACAGCGGTTTCAGAAAGCAACAAACAGTACATTCAAATAGAGGTGTCACCTGGAGAGCAGAGACAAGATGGGTCATGGAGCATAACCTGCAGAGGGGAAACCGCTCCGTGCCTTTGCAAGAGGGGTGGCAAAAGAGAAGGCTGCGGAGTCTGCGGAAAGGAAGTTTCTAGCAGGTTCCCGCTGTATGAAGATGAAATAGATATTTTAACAAAGGAAAAACATCCCTTTCATCTGAAAAGAGGTCCAGGGTAAATACACCTGCATGAGCATGGGGCTTTTTGTTTTGTGTTTTTTTTAA
>VZTL01005299.1:32060-44573 GCA_013400535.1 Scopus umbretta
AAAAAAAAAAAAAAAAAAAAGGGAGCATCGATCCATTTCCCTGTCCTATATCCTCTCTTAAGCCTTATATAGTTCACTCACAAGATGCACACATTGCATCTGTGTTGTGGTCCTTCATGTCCGTAGGGGTAGCAAGCATCACGGGTATCTGGCTTTGTATTCAGCTGCTTCCCTTCCAGTCCTCTCAGCCCCCCCCCTGGTGTCGCAAGACATCCTCTTTTCTCACTCGTCACTTCTCGAGTATCAGCAAAACACATATGCCTGACGTGGGGTTTTTCCTATACAACCAGCAACAGACCTCGCTCCTACCAGGGAACGTTTGGAATTCAGAACAGCAGCCCAGCACGTCTGCTGCACACCCAAACCTGCCGCATCAATCTCGGAGCCCCTCACTTGAGAAGAAAATTCTATTAGCTTGTGATTCTTAGCAGATATTCTGACAGTTAATGTACATAACAAACTAGCTGTTTTTTTTTCCTTCCACTCAAATACAAAACGGCACCGTCGAGGGAAAAAAGAAGGTAGACTTTTGGTTCTTCAAGTATTTCCCTCACACGCGGCAGAGGAGCTGGCAGGCTTTGTTTGGACAAGGAGGCCGCAGGGGGTGAGCACGCAGCGCCAAACCCCGACCCAGGCGTCACAGCCAGCCCCTGTTCTTGGCCTCCGTGTGAACCGATGCATGACACTGCTTCATGGTGTGTTGCAGCTGGGCCAGCTGGCAACGGCCAACTTCTAACCTTTCCCTAGGGAAGAGAAGATACAAAGGTTATCAGGACACCATGGAACCATTTTACAGGCAGGAATCTTTCTGTGTATCCCTTTAAAACAAAATTCAAAGGCATTCTAATACCACGCTTTAACCCCATCAAAAGCTGGGAATACTCAGTATCTCTGGAAATCCAGACATACTTTTATCTTTACAGCAAACGATCAAGTTTATTACAGAGCTGGCTAACCGCTGCTGTATCCTGCAATGACATCTTTAAAAAGGAACCATCTGAGAGCCACACAGCAAACGTTAGTTCGGTCTTCTCAGCCCAAAGCTGAGCCTTCAGCTAAAATAAAACGTTACTGGTTTTTACTGAATGTGTGTAAGCTGCAAGTCAACTATACATTTCCTATAGCTTTTGTGTTGCAGAGAGAAACAACCTCTATCCACAGTTACAGTCAGAGACTGATTTTAGGCTTCTGGGATAATCTGACTTCAATCCGGAGCTAGTCCCGTTCCTCCCGCACTTACCTGACACCTGTAATTTTTCTGATAATCTTACCGAGTGTCACCAATCAGAGGCAATGTTTTTACAGGCTTATGCTCCTACAAGTTAAATATTGTTTAAATTAGCTACTCATAAAGGGACTTACAGTCACATATTCAATATGGGACACCTGCACTGAGAAAAAAGTACTACAAGAAACTTTTTTGGGAAAACAAAAAACCCCCAAAACCGTAGGCGTGCATTTACAGCAACCACAGCGATTCCTGTTTTGAACCATATGGCAGGCTGCCAAACGGTGTTGAATGTTTAAATAGCAGCCCCCCTAGTTCAACATGTGAAAAACCGTTCCAATTTCAATGTTCTTCTGAAAGACAGCAAAACAAAGCTTCTGTCCCTCAGAACGCTTTAATAAATGTTGACAAAACGACCAGATCCAGGATGTCGTTTCCCCATGTCTGGTTGCATAAAAGTCACGTGCAGACACTCAATGACTGCAGGTCTGCTGTGTTTTTATTTGCTCACGCAGTCTGACCAGTCTTCCCTGTGCATTTGCCTTTTTTCCAGCGGTAAAATTGCCAAAATGCCTGCTCCTGGTTTTTTACTTGAACATGGAATTAGATGGTAAAATTGGTTAAATGGTAAACAGCAAGGAAAAAAAAAACCAACTCATTTCTTAAGCTTCTTAAACTTAAGCTAGAGTATTTTGCAAACGTATTTGCTATTGCACTTGGGGAGAAAAAAAAAAAACCACACAGATAAGGCAGCTGAATTCTAAGAGAATGACCTCATGCATACGTAAAAATTGTTATTTTAAACAAGTAGCATAGGTTTTTATGTTCTTGCTTGTATGAGCACGATGTGCAACAGATGCAAAAATTCCCCTTCGCCCTCACGACAGCCCCTCGGCACAGGAGGTACTGATGGAATAGCAACCACTCTACATGTCATCCGCTGGGTGATTTCTGCAGCCTCTTCTCTGGTATTTGCAACCAAACGTAACCTCCGAGGAGGAGCAGCTAATAGGAATCGTTTGTTGCTTTCTCGCTACAAAAGTAAGCTACAAAAGTGGCTACCAAAGCTGTCCTGACTCAAAATACAACTTAATACATTTTTTAACTAAAAAGGCATATGACAGAAGACAAACTATGCAGTTGTGATGTGCATAATCAAAAAGGCAATTTCTATTAAACCCAAGAAGTAGCAAAGACTTTTGCTCTAAAGCTGCTAAAATCAAGGATATTATACCACCACCTTAAAAGAGCCAAACTGCAACTCAGCGAAAAGGCAGAGCTCCTTTGTACGTTTTCCTTTTCACTGTATTATGTGAAGGTAGCTTTAAAAAATAATCAGCATAGAAAGGTCACTTATTACAGCTTTCTTGACAGAATGGGGATTTTAGAAGGTTCAATTCAAACAGTCTTTCATGTATTTACATATAATGTACTTACACACAAAATAAATCTCTTGACAACACTAATTTATTATTTAGACTTTTGTTTCAAAAGAAGAATCTAGACCTGATTACACAGAAAACATTCTGTAACTTTGGTTTTCCAAAAGATACTTTCTCAAAAGACCGTTTAAAAGGTGCTCCTCAAAAAATGAGGAAAAAAGAGGCAAGGTCAACTTACACAAGTGCAGCCTGAGGGCTACCAGACCAGCGTCTGAAATATTTTTTTTACTGTGCTGCTGAGCACAAATTTACACATTATTTTCTTTATGCCTGTATCGATGCAGATCTATACCCATCAGCTAGATTTCTTAGTTTTTTTCACTTGATCAACAACAACTTTTTCATATATATATTTTTTTAAATACAATTCAAAATAAGGGATGCTTTTAAAAAGATACACACCATACCCTCCCAGTATTTTCTGCTCTCACAAGTAACGTAAGCTTGGCAGATCAGCCCGACAGAGCAGGAGATGAATTCTACCACAAAGAGCAGTCTAAATGTATCGCATTTCTCCGGCAATAACCTATAGCGCTGGCACAGCTACTCTGATGAAAGAACATCCATCCTCCTGATGAACGAGCTCCATTCCCCAGCTACGAACTCCGCCTCAACTCAGTTTCGACACCGAGGTGCTACTGGGCAGCCGGTAGTAAGCACACAGTGTACTTACTCGGGCTATCAGTCCAGTCTGCGTGCAGAACGAGAGCAAGTTATAAACCCTCCGCAGCAGTGAGTGCCTCAACAGTTTTCAAGAAGAGCTCTTAAAAAAACTAGCGCAGAAAATTACCTCGGCTGAGACATGAATATTTCATTATCCTTATCTCAATTAAAATTTTCCCTATATGGCTCTAGTCAGCACTCAATAACGGTTAAAATGCTAAATAGTATGATACTACACGCAGACTTTTAGACCCAAGAACAGTGCAAGAGGTTCAGTCAAATGTAGTTACTACAGCAACTAGAAATAATGTTAAACAGGTCAACAGAGATTGTTTCCGCACCCTTGAAAATACAGCGGTGGATACTGGATTGCGGATAACTTCGACTGAAACATGGGACACCAGTGTGGGACACCCAGCTGTGCCAGGCCGGCAGGAAGGGACATACGGGGCACTGAAAAGGGGTAAGGTTTGCAAATGGTGCAGTTAGCACTCCCCGAGGGTATCTGCTGGGCAGTCACCTGTGTCTCATCACCACAGACTGTGTATCGGGACAATAAAGCTTTGCTCTGATCACACCACACACAAAACCTGGCCCCACGGTCGGTAGGACGAGGGGAGGCGCAGGATGCTCTCCCTGCCTGGCCGGAGGGATCACTGCTCCCGCTGCCTCAGTGCCCATTCCAGACCCAAGGCATCGGCGTCTTCCCAGCCCCTGCCTAAGGCAGTCACCTCCAACTCCTTTGGCAGTTTACCGCAGGGTAGACGCAACCAGGTGGAAAAGCAAGGAAAGCAGTGTGAAAGTCATGCACCGCTTTCAAGCATGCTACTTGGGATGCCCAGGCCTCCAAACAATGTCTTTTCTTAGTTCAGACAAGATCATAGGCCTGCAAAACAAAGCCCGATTAATTCTTTCTACCACTTACCCTTTACATCAAATTGTCATTTATAAAATGATATGAACTGTTCACTGCACAACAGTGAAAATTCAAAAGCCTTAGAAAGTACTAAACAGGTGACTTAAGTCCTCACATTAGCTGCTTGCCATAAAAACTACAGTGACCTCTCTGAAACGCTTCTTGCAATCCAGCAACCCTGCTGGCCGCAGCGCACACTCGAATGGGAAGGGAGGGAGGAAGAAACTAGGGCTTTAGCTAAATCGCCCTTAATCTGCCTAATTCTGCAGCTCAGCATTGTGGCACGTTCCCACTATTCAGAAGGGAAACACCTCATTTTGATTAAGAAAGATTCACCAGGCTAGGATTTTCGTAAGCCCACTTTATCATGTCTGACGAACTCAGCAGCCAGGCCTGCCCTTTGCCACCTTTGCATGATCCCACCTTCCCCCTCGCAGGCTACTGCCTCGCCCCCCGGCAGCGACATTCACTGGGACAGATCTGACTCCGGACAGTGGACGGTTTTTGTCTTGTGACAGGGCGTTGCTCTCACCACATCTCAGTCTCTACCACTATAAGGGCAGGGGACATGTGGAAGCAAGGGGGCGGGCAGAGGGGGAACCCCACCAGAAAAGGAGAGGTCTTAGGGCAACACTACTCAGATCTATGAGAGGAAGACTGGAATCTGCCAGGCAACTAGCAGGCAAGTTGGAGGAGGGAAGTAATGTCAGAATTTCTGACTGAAAAACTTATTTTGTGAATTTGCTGAAGATGCAAAAAATTGTGACAGCGGATCTCTGGGGCAGGGTCAGTCTTTTTGTTCCATTTATATCCTAAAGATCTGGACCCTAGTCCTTGGCTGGCATCTTCTAAATGCTACTGCGATACCAAAGCCTAAAGTGCCACTTAGAGAGACGAAAGCAGTGAGAACTGTGCATGTAGCTTTGGCTAGTTAGCTTCAAGTAGTCCTTTTGCTCCTCCAGATAAGGAGAAACACTTTGGATCAAAATCTGAAGATGAGAGCATCTTTGGTGTGTCCTGAAAAAGGAACAGTCAGAGTACAAATATTCCAGCCAGGAATTTATCTCCCGAAGAATTCAGAGGCTAGGTTAAGTAAAAATGTTTGCTGGTAACTGAAGCAAGGGGAAATACTTTGTTCGGCCTGTTTCTGCCAAAGCACGAGTAATTCAGCCTGCCTCAGAGCACTCTCCTGTGCCTTTGCTCTTCGAACGTCTCTTTTTAATTGAGTGCTTTTAAAACCTCACTTAGCGTCTCTGCTTTCTTGGGTGGAGTCATATTTTATTTCAATTCAGTAATACCAAATAGTTTAATTGCTGTAATAACTGAGAACAACAGTTAGACGTAAGTAGTACTTTGAAAATCTGTGGACTGAATTTATAGCAACAGATCTTAATCTTTGCTTCGTCTGCTCTATATGTTTTCAAAGGACTAACTTATATGTAACAAAAATGTCACCCTCACCCTGTACCACTCATCCAGAAAATTAAAGTTCTGGTGAGAATGGTTTTTTGGCCATGAAATCTACTGTGGCACACAGAATTCACAACAGCGGTCCAAGTTTTTGGGCCTTCTGGTAAGGTATGGACCTAGGGACACCTTTCAAACATCAAGAAACTGCAGTTCGCTCAGCACAATACCAAAGGCTGTATGCATGCTGTACATTTTATACAGACAGTGATGGAGATGTCCACAACTGTTTGAAAATGTGAGAACTACAGAAGTGCTGGTCATCAACTCAAGCCAGTTAAGCTTCTACACTACTCTACTGATACATAGATTGACTCTCCCCTTCCCTGCCTAACTTTTCTCCCCTGACCTAGCAACTTGCACAAATTCCGAGAAGAGTTAGGAAATCAGTATCAAACCAGGCAAAAGAAAAGATTTTTTAGAATAATTTGCCTACACAGATTAGAATAATCTGCAAGCCTTTTATGCAGCTGATGGAACCATGCTTCATATCCTGGCAAGTTACAGCTAATTCATATCCATACAACAGGAACATCAAAGAAAATATTTAGCTGACTTTTATTATCCACTTAAGATTTATTAAAAAAAAACCACAACAAAAAACCTGCATTTTAAAAACCTCACAGAACCTGGACTTACAAGCCCTCAATTACACAAATTCAGAAAGAAACGTTTTATGAGCCAGAAACTTCACAGTAAAGAATTGTAAGGCTTGCATGACACTCATTTTTAGAGTAATGTTTTCAAGGCCTTTAACTCAGCTGTACAACAGAACATTTCTTTTCCTGTGACTGAACTGTAAAAAAGCCTCCTAAGATGGAAACAGTACTTGGAATCTCACGTTTCTTTCTCCTTTTTTTTCCAACTCTACTTACAACTGACTTAGGAACGTACAATCGCTTAATTTATGACTTTAATAATGATGGCCGCAATGTAGCAGAGCAACTGCAGAAATGTCCAGTTTTCATGGTACAGTTCAATCACTTGAATCACTTTGAGAATTGCAAGGTTTTTTCTTCTGCTGATTTAAGCAAAGTTCTCATAATAACGAGTTCTGTTACAAGAAGTACTTCACGAAAACAGAATTTCAGTTACAATAAAATTAATTTACATGCAGTCTCATGCTCTAACCTACCGTACAATGAATGCTGACCTATACTGGCTCTGTCTGTCACTAACCCATGAATTCAAAACTGGTAGAGGAAAGAGGGACCAACATCTCACCTCAAAGTCAAACAACTGAAAAGCACTGTGTAGATGCTAATGGCTCATCTCTAATTTAATTTGGCCTCTCCCTCTGTTGTAATAGTAGGTAATTAAAAAAAAAAAAGGGGGGGGATAAAAGATAAAACATCCCCACTCATCTTCCCTATTCTCCTCCTGCAATGGTGATTATTTATCCAAACCATTTATTTTATGGTACTTTGGTTAATAGAGTACATGCTAAGATGCTGCCTCAAAACCCATCTGATGTGGACAGTAATTGGCTTACCGATATACCTCTTGTGAAACACACTCATAAAGCTCCTCAGCAGTAAATTTTATACTGTTATTTATCTAAAACAAAGAACAAAAAATTAACATAGTAATTTACCAGTATCGCATATTGATTAAAATTATACAGCTGGTATAACAGATACGGTTAATGCATACCTAACAGGCTCTCAGGTTGAGACAGTACATAAAAAGGTGATGCTATATATTATAAAATCAAGTATTACAAATTAACAACCATGATTGTACATAATTGGAGTGACAGATATCACTCCAGCTCCATTTTCTAACAATTTCTGTGCAAATCTAAAAGACCTTAAACTCTTCTTCCTCCCCTCTTGACTTACCCTATAGTTCTATAGCAAATGAAGTAAGTTCTGACTCACATTAATTCCATAAATATAGACACCCTATATGTAGAGGCCCAAAACCCAAATATATTTTCCTGTATAGGACAGTACTGCAAATCTGAAATAGGGAATATACTAAACGGAAAAATACCTCTATTCTCCTGCAAACGTTCATTTCAATTTCTCTTCTTAAAATCTTTCAGCACAAATGAGTTAAAACTTCATGAATAGCTGGTAATGTAAATTTATCTTTTTTTTTTTCCTCTGAACTGTAGCCAACAGAACTAACTAATGCAATGTACCTGCTCTCTCTCTTCTTAAAACGACTATAGGTCAGGGACGTTTTGGTGACTTCAAGGCTTTTTACTCTTGACAGCGAGTCAGTCGGAACAAATGAGTGCTCAGAAAGACACGCAAGCAACTTAAATACCAGTAGAGATTCAAATAACTTTTGGTAGATACCAACTAAAAATACATTTTTATGTCCAGCGCCTAATAAATAAGAGCAAATCTTCAAAATTCTAGCTTAGTGGAAACACAATGATGAGACAGCTAACCTCATAACTACTTTAAATAAAAACTGTAACAGAAGTGTATCTGACAAAACATTAAAGAAAACTTCATACCTCATTGCTTATGAGGAAGTTATAGAGGGTCCAAATATCTTGGAAACTACTGGTTGGGGTCAAAATTCTGAAAAAGAAAAGTTTTGGGATTTTTTTAAGCAAGTATAAAAGGATTCTAGGGTAGAGTTAAAAAAAATAGAAGTGCTTCATGAGAAAAAAAAATCTAATTACTTTCTTTAAATAAAAAGAAAATTCTGATCGCTGAAGAATTTTCCCTTCCACCCATCCCTTTATACTCCCCTAAATGAATTAAACAAGCTTATTATTTCTGTAAGGACATTCTGTGAAGGTTTTTCCTAATTAAAAATTCAACTGATGTTTTTATGAGCAATTTCTCTATATAACGGGAAGAAAACCAGCAACAATTAAAATCCTTTTGTTTCGCATAAGCAAGGCCTTCTGTATTGACGTGGAGCAACAGAACAGTGACATGCAATGCAAAACTTTCCCACACTAGCTAAAGCTTTAACTCATTCCCTCCAGTATTCTAGCATACAGCTCAAATGCTACCATTTACATACCAGTTTTGCTACTTCTAATAATAACCAATTCCCACCCAATATTGAGAAGTGAAAATAGGGTTTGACAGCTGAAGAGAGGTGTCTTTATGAAGAACCTAGTATCACGTGAAATACCGGTATTTTATTTAGTCACGAATGTACACAGCAGCCAGCAACATTTCAGTCCTTCCCCAAATCCAGTCCTCGTCCACCATGTTACAAGTGGAGACAGAACCCGCAGAAGCAAATGCCAGCTTTGGTCTCTCCGTAAGGTGGTATGAAGTTCGGAGAGAGGTACACCCTTTTCCACAAGGCTCCAAGAATGATCCAATAAAGAAGTGATTCTCTCAAAAATTAATTCTCCTAATCTATTTAAGCAGATATAATTCAGTTATACTTCAGTGTAACTTCATTTGCATTCACTAGGAAAAAATGGAACCCTCTTAAACATTACAAAATGTACAAGAAAATCTACATTAAAAACCATGTAACACTTTACATATATTAAGCACTACTGATAGAATTCTGCCTTATGTTAAGTTTTAAGGATGGAAATGACTGGATTTGGAAAAAAAAATACTTAAAAGAAAAAAAAAAATCTCTTTTTGGGAAACTCTATTTACTTTCCCATGGGAAAGTGCCCAAATTCTCCCCTCCCTCCCCTTGCAAGCTGTAAGCCTTTATAAATGAATTAATTAGGAATTGAAAAAAACCAGAAAACTAACAGAATAAGTTAAAAATCCCAATTAAAAAGGACACTGTATTTTAAACAGCCTGGAAGACCGTGACACACCACAGGATTTATTGTAATTAGTAAGTCTGCTGCTTATTTTGATCATGATTTTATATAGGAATTATCACTGTTACCAAAATTAGTCACACATTCTTTCCCTCTTTGTAAGAAGATGCACCCAGAATTTTTTTTCTTAAACTAAAACACTTAACCTGCCAACTAAAAGTCAGCAAGAGAACCAGTTGGCCAGTCTTCCTAAAAATACCTCGAAGCCTTCAACTGCTACCTCAGTGAGAAAGATATCAGCTTTGACAGCGTAAAACCCCAGCAGAGACAATTTGGCAAACGTCCTTGGAAACGCTGGGAATCTTGGCAGCGTGGACTGCATCGCAGCTAAGATTCCCACCGACCAGCTCCATGTAGCCATTAGCCAGCAACTCTGTCTGCATGGGACAATGCATCAGCTTTAGCTATTGCATCAGTCATCTGCAATATAAATAAATTCAGTATACCCGAGCCTGGGAAAGCGCGATTGCTATTGCTGATGATTTTTGTGCCATTCTGCCTTCTACTTGATGCAAAAAGGAGGAAAGCTTGCACGTTTGTTTTCATAAAACGGAATGCAAAACTGTACAAGACACAAAAGGCAAGATATTACTAGTAACTTCACCTGAAGGCCTTTACATATTGCCACGCAATATGTTGGGGCAAAATACGGTCATCACTGTATTTTTCCTGCTGTGCCAAGGACACATAAAAAGGGTGTAAGGTAAAAGACTGCTGCCACAGCCAAGCTGCCAGTGGGAAAACCCAGACAGGTAAACTTTCTATAGGAAGGATGAGGGGTGGGGAGGAACGGGCAGCTGGTGAGAGAAGGACATGTATTAGTTATGGGCTTCTGGATTTTGTGGAAGAAAAACGTATGTACCAGCTATGAAAAGGTAGAGGAAGAGACTGAGAGCAGAGTGGAAGGCAGGATGAAAGGGCGCTGCCTTTCCTTTTGACTATACGGCATCTCCACATGGCTATTTGTGTTCATCTGACTTCTAACTTCCCACGGCAGAGAAGCAGCTAGAAACTCAAGTTTCACTCCATCACTCTTAGTAAGGCTACATTTAAAGAAAACCAGTTTGAAAGTCATTTTCAAAGCAATGTTTTCAAAAACAAAGAGACTGTAATTCCAAGTTCATTTTTAGACCCCTGGTTTTGCACAGATCTTGAACTGTACTCTGAGTATGAAAGCAGCCAACGTGCCGCCCACGTTTCCTTTCCCTTCACAAACATAACATCATGAAAGCACCAGCATCGCATACACTGTATTTGATCTTTTCTCACTGAAGGGAGCACCCTTCAACAATTACTAGAGAATCTGAACCTTGACACCAGTTAGGATGCTGCAGACTTAAAAAATATTCCATTGATGTTCCCCAGACTATGCACTTTAGGCACTCAGTAAGGTAACCCCCACCACTCTTCATATGGATTTGTCAGGATATACAAATTGGAAAACATACTTATTTTTGTACTGGTGACCAAAGCGTACTAGCAAACAGCTAACTTTATTGATTTAGCTCACTATAAGTTACCAGACCCCAGCTGGATGTACAAACCAGCTGTGCTTCCAGTTCTTTGGGAAAAAAAAAAAAAAACAAACAACAAAAAAACCCCCAAAACCAAAGTAAAATGTTTAAATAAGAATGCAAGCACCTTAATGTTAAATCCTGTAACTTATTTTATGGTGTTTGCTTGGATTATGACAACAATTGCTCCTGGGTTTATAACATGAAATAAGTCTGACATTTGGCTCAAAGCTTTACAATGTCTTCAAATACAAGTCATTTGTTGTTTTCAAGGAAGAACCATTGCTACACACGGAGGTACTGGAAAGAAGTTTGCGAGAGAAGAGCTTGCATAGTAACTTCCCCCACGAATTCTTAACAGGTCAGCATTCATAAAACATGCTTATTGCTGTTTTCAACTAAATAGGAACTGGAATACAAGCTCCACTCTTGGAATATATTTTTCTGTAGAAAACTGCATCACGTTCCTGTCTGCAGGGCAATGGTTTCGCACCACCACTGCTGTCACTGGTTTTAATCATTTCATGTCCCTTTTATCTCCTGTAGCCACCATTCTGTGTTACGGAAAATAGAAATTTTAAGAGAAGATGTACATTGGGAAATCTGGACATATTTGTATGCACATCCACTCTGTAGCTATTACTTCACTAAATCAAGTCAATCCCATTTTCCTCAAGTTTCTCAGTGAAAAAAAGTCTGTGTCAGCTATAGAACTGTCTAGAGAACACCTTCTAAATCAATAATACATGAAGCAAATGGGCTCTTATATAAAACTCCTCTGACGAGCAATCTGAATCTCCTTATTGTGACCACTGCGATGTTTAACTGCTGCTTTTTCTTCTCTCTCAACATGACCTCAAATGTATTTTAAAAGCAGAGGGTGGAAAGCCACTGAATCATTGCCTTTCTTATCAGCACAGCCATGAAAAACCAAACTACAAACAAACCCATTTATGTACTTCAACTTTTAATTAATCCCCAAACATCGTGCTCTGAGCAGGTGCCGGCAAGAATGCTGGGTGACATGAAAGTTGGATTGCGACTAAAATGCAAGTTGTTGATCAGCTAAAAACTACAGTATGGTTCTATGCAGTTTTCTGAAAATATTTAGTACGTGAGGTAGAGAAGAGCATGTCACAGAAAGAGACAAACAGTGACTATGGGTAACAGCTACAAGATGGAGGTTAAGATACTGTTCTTGGGGCAGGAGAGAGAAGAGTCAGACTTAATGAATTCTCTCTCGTAAGCAATAGGTCTTCCCAAACCACTCAGAACATTTCTTTACCTACTGTCCTGTCACTCCTCTGATGCCAAACACATGCATAGACCGTAAGATACAATAATAAAAAATGGAAATGGATAGGAAATAGCTCATGATGTGGCTCCTCACTTGTGCATAGAGAAGACCAGGAAAACAAGCAAAGCCTATCTGGAAAGGATCAGAAAACTAACTTATCAAATAGAAGTTAAAAAAACCCACAAAACAATCTGGCAGTGAAAGCAGGCCAGCCTGC
>VZTL01005300.1:8754-24657 GCA_013400535.1 Scopus umbretta
ACCCTGCCACAGAAAAAAAAAAAAAAAGGGGGCACTTTCCTGCTGGCTCTGTATTTTGCTTAAATATAGCTCTCTCTTACCTCTGATCTACAGATGCTCAGTAAAAGCAAGCTAATGGAGGAACTGGCTTCAAACTAGACCTTAACTATCAAGATACATGACACGGGAAGACTTGCAAGCTGTAGAAGAAACTCTGTGCTAAGAAAGCAGGGCTCTGTCCATAGTGGGGTGGAAGCTTGTCCGAATTTTAGTTACAGCTTCATCATCCACTTTCCAGGGCAAGAAGAGAAATTTGTTTAGTGCTAAAACTGTCAAGGAGACAAAACCTGTGTCATTTGCTTCTGTAATATTGACTTTTGTTTTAACCTTTCAATTCAACTGTTTTAATGCTCCTTATTTAAATATATTAAGCTAGGAAAAAAGATAGCAAGGATAAGGTTTTAAATTAAATCAAACATACAAAGTACAGAGTAGCCTCTGAAATCCCTCCTGCTGGAACCATAATTTCTTTTTGTAGGAGAAGACCGCATGCATGTGTTTCTGCAGCAGCTATGCCAGGACTCGGCTTACAGGACTATGCTATGCCAGCAGCTTACAGGACTCGGCACCCTAGCATTGCATTCCCATACTGGCCCACAGCTTGTCATGATGCTGAACATGGACAACATGCTTATTGCATCACTTCGGGCTTGTAAGCATATTGTCAGCAACAGGACATCCCAGCACAGTGTGCTTTGGAAGGACAGTTCCTTCGGGAGTCCAGTTGTGTAGGTCTGTCTATCCAAACACATCCTTACATTATTGCTTCTTCTAGCGTCAGAGTGCTGAAGCAATCATTTACTAAGTGTCACACACACAGATTTATAGTTGTGTTTCCTGACCCCATAAGTGATAGGGGAAAAAATAAAAAGCTTAGACTTTTCTTGGGAACCAGTAAAGGTCATTTGTCTCATGAAATTTCATCCCTTATTAGTACTCCTGTTCCCTCAAGGAGATCTCTAATTGTTCTTCAATTATTTCAGTCTTTTGCTTCAACAATGTTACTGAATATTTATGCTATAGCTTTTATGAGCTTCTTCAGGAAAGAGTCCCTTGTTTGCTCTTAACAAATTCAAGAGTAACCCAAACAAGAGGAGATTCTTAGCATGCATCATTTGCCATTGAAATACACAACAAATGCATAAGACGCAGACTGTGAAGACAACATATGTACAATGACATGCTACTATAGCAAGTGATGTATCTCTCACAGCACAGGGAAAGGTACAGGCGATGTATTAGCTAACAAAATCCATAATTTCCAGAGAAAAGTCTCTGGATATAAAATCGTCAATTTTGCTTATTTGGCATCTTGCTCCATAAGTTGATCTTCTCCCTTGCATATCATCATCTGCATTCATCTGCTCCACAGTCTAACCTTTTGCAGGGCCTTCTGCAGCCAAAGGCAAAAGAGAAAAGATGTTTATTTGTGAGCTGAGCTACCACAAGCCAGTGCACACCACACAATCTCCTCTTTCTTTCTGGAGAGGGAGAATTTGGAGTTATCGCATATCTTTGCCAGTGGAGTGCCAAAGCCTTGTCTCTGTAAAGAGCCCAGTACTTGCAATGAAGAAACAAGCACTCACCTGGTTCCACAAATAGCCACCCAGGTGCTCCCACTTCAATACAACACCATGGGCTGGGTTAAATAGTAAAATGACTCAAGTGTTTAGGCGAGCTATGTAGACACTTATTCACAAGACATCCCTTGATCACCTACAAGATATAGCCTGATGTCTGTGAAACATCATAGCAAGTTATATCTGGTATTTCACAGCCACTGTATTACAGAAAGCTTTCTTTACTATTCAATTTAAAACTGCAAGAGGAAGAAAATACCTTTTTTTTACCACAGTAAGGCTCCCATAGCTGCCTATCACAAAGGATTCAATGGAAAGAAAGGTGCATAGCCTGAAGTTGATTAATTTTACCCAGCATTCACCTTTAGCTGTAGGACAGCCTAAAGGCTAATAACATAATCAAGTTCTCACTGTGGTAGACTCTGGATAATCATATGTTGCATTGTGGTGGTTCTGCCTCTCCAGCAATGGGGACGGGATGTCATATTGAACACCTCTTCTTTACACATACTTCATGCATATGTTTCACTGCTGCGGCTAACAGAGCTAAGAATACAATGACCGTGTATAAGATAAGGAGCATGGCTGCTGAACTTCATGCATTTCTCTGCCAAGATGAAGACAGCAGCCTGGGCAGAGCTGCCTTGTGACTCCCTTCTGCAGTTACGGAACTGTGTGCTTGCTCTTTGGGAAAGCTCACTAGGCTGAACAGATACAACCAGAAGAGGAGCCGAGCAGCAAGAGATTAAGCAGTCCACCCAAAGCCAGGGCTGTGAACACAATCCATGTTTGCCGCCAGCCTACTCCCCAGTGCCCACACTGATGCTTCAAGAAATTTCATCCTTTCAACTGAATGATTTGACATTTGTGTTAGACGTATCCTTGCCTTACCTACAGGCCTTTGCTAATGCATGAAAACAAGTTTTCCTCTTTGGAAAAGAGTGACTGCCTTTGTTTCAATTTGGAATCTTCTTGTCCTCAGCCCCTTAGCTGCAAGAGCCTGCTATATCTGTACGTAGACAATGTATGCGTCAGAAGTACTTTAAATGTCACTGCTCATCTTTTGCAAGGACTGAAAGGCAAGTTATGATTAAAACTAGATATTCAAGCAGAAGATGAATATATTATGTCTTCAGGCTCCTTAAGTCATGATCCATATTTATAATGGAAGATTAAGGCTTCTGTTGAATAATTACATCTTTTCCCTGCCCATTCTTCCTCCCCACCCCCATATTTATACACACGCGCGCAAATGCATATATAGCATTTGAAGTGAGCAATTATTCACTCCAAAGACAGAATAACTTCTTTGAGTATATACATGCTACAGAGAGTTTAATTCTGTAATTATCATGCAAGACCTACATGATAAACCTAGTTCAGACTGAGACACTTTCCCCTTACTGAGCATGAATAAAGGTGAGAAATGCACATTCCAGAGGGGCTAGAGCACTGTGTGGTTAACAAAGCCAAGCCCTAGGGAAAGGACTGTAGTAGCCACACTCATTCCAACTCCAGGTAAATACTTTCCTTCCAAGTAGAAGCCTCTGATTTTAAGTTCCCAAGATCCTACTTGGCCAATGCTTCAGAGTGGAAGGTACTTCTTTACGAATTAGTGAAAGCCACTTTAAAATGTTTGGCAGCCACTGAATTCAGAAATCATATGGGAAAAGATTCAACAGGATCTCAAATACTACTTTTCAACTATGGTTAATCTCCCCTTTCTTATTTTAAATCATCTTTCTCAGCAATAAGCCGTGCTACTGGATGACACAAAGTCAGACTGCAAGAATCAGCATGCCATTAAATTCGGAAATTTGATTAGAAGGAGCATTTTGACCACTATCCTAGAGGCTTAAGCCTGTATTTCTTTATGCATCCTCCTCAGGGCTACAGATTTCTTTATAGAAGAGGGAGAGTACCAGCATCACTAAGAAGGATTCCACACAACAAAACAGACAAGCACTGCATTCATTCCAGCTAGCTGGGAAATGCAGCTTTCATGCATACGTGCATGTACATGCATGCACACACTTCCAATTTATCAGCAAATTAGAAGTTTCGGTAGATTGGACACACTGCATCTTTAGTAATCCAGTTCTGGAAGTGGAAATGCTGTCTGCAACATCAAAATAACATGCTATGAACCAAAGCGTTTCTTGACAGAACCTTGTGTTTGGTTTTTTGTTTTTTGTTTTTTTTTTTTTTTTTTTTTTTTTTTTTTTTTTTTTTAAAAAAGACAAAAAAACCACACACACAAAAAACCCCAAACATAAAACCAAGCTTCATTAAAAAATTCGTAGCAGCTCTCATCACTCTTTTCACCTCTCCTAAAATTTGCCTTCCAATATGCAAAATTAGCAGAAAGCACTGGGAGCCTGCATACAGTGCTCTCTCATGATCTCCATTTACCCAAGAGCAACTTCTATAGCAAATTTGTCACCATAGATCTGGTCTCAGATAATCACTCAGTGAAATGTATTTGGCTAACCAAGATGCCTCTGATGAGATTACTTTAAAAAACAAATCCCTTAGTCAGGCAAAAGTATAAATCACAGTGACACTGGTCCACTAAAAAAAGTCACAGCTGCAACAATAGCTGTCACATATTCTGGTTGTTGACAGCCAGACAAGAGGAACACCCATGGAGCAGTCTTTCATTTGAAAATTAAGCACTTCAGCACCGAGTAGGTCATCAAGACATCGCTCAGAAAGTAGAAGCATGGGAAATGCAAGTGATATCACGTTGCAAGGGCAGGGGGGAGGCAGAGCATTATGGAGGAAGCTACTGGCTTCTTGCTTTATTCACACCATTGCTCAAAAAGACAAACGAAAAAACTCCTCCTTTGTCCCCATTGCCTTGCTTGTGGCTTAGCAGTAGCAAAGTGATCTGTCTTTCCTCTTTTTCCCCATCCACCTCCAGAAGAGATAAAGCATTACTTCTCTTCGTAAAGGGATAGACCAGAATTTTACTGTATGTCCTGATCAAGAAGCAGGGTGTAACCAAGCTACCCCTGAGCTGTCCTCTCATCTCTCTTGTCAGAGAGAAGAGCGGAGAAACAGAGAGACTTATTGGTCCTGACCTGCAACGAATTAGCTCAGCTCAGCACTGTAGCAGATGAAACAAGTCAAGGCTACACCTACAGCCTCTGTAGAAGAAAGACAAAAAAGAAAAGCATTCCTGAGACTGTAGCCTAATTTCTCCCTGAAAGATTTTTTTGTTAATTCAGAGAGGCTTCAATTTTCCGTTTAAGCATTTGTGTCTGCCAGTAGGGCATACAAGCCAAAGACAGGTTGGGCTGCTGAATTTTCACAGGGTAGCATTGTGCCCCTAGAATATTTAGTTCCTCACCAGTAGGATTTGTATATACGCATCAGGTGGATGTATTGTCTTTCACTGCGATCCAAACAATAGTGTGAGGTCTATCCTGCATCACTTAGTACGCTGCAGTATTTCACACCAGGGGAGTCTCATTTCTACCATTCACTGCAATTGCAGCTGAAGACTTCCATTTCTAACCACAGTTTAGGCTAAAATAATAACAAAATAAAAATTTTAGTAACCAATATGTATTTCGTATGATATTTGTACCTTATCTCGGTTAGAAATCAGGCTAAATTCCTAGAATATTTTCATATATTTTGCTGCTGGAAAAATCCACAACAAAATGCAGTTATTGCATTTCTCTGCACACATGTCCTTTTGTTTAGGCCTAAAGATGATCATATTTGTCATCTCATGACACATAGGACGTGTGCTCTGCATTTCACTCATTCTGCCCGCTACTTACAGTTTTATGTCACAGGTTTCCTTACTGCTGCCTGTGTCTAGTTCTTAAAGACTAGTCTTAAATGAGGCTCTATTTGGTGTGGCAGAAACAGGATGCAGTCCCATTATGTTACAGGAGAGCATCTGCATCTGAAACTTGCTTCTGCTTTGTCATTATGAATATATAATACTATAGCCTTGGGAAAGAAGAAAGCAGTAGCACCCTTGCAAGTGTTTGACAGGGCAGGTAAACCTTGCTTATAATAGTAATTAAGAAGCCAATGTACTTACAGCATACTAGTATTAATTTTTGGAGACAGTTTAGCATTCACAAGAAGTCAGCTAAGATGGGGTAGAAGCTCACCTCAGCAAGACAAGGAGTGCAAAGCGGTGACAGCTAAGTTACAGCGTGCCAAATTGAACAGAACATTTGCAAATCAACTCTTAATAACCTAATTGCATCCAGGCTATCATCACAAAAACATTAGCAATTACTGTGATCCCATTCTTGCCAGCTGGCTCGTCTACACATTTTACAGAGTCCCACTGCTCACAAACCAACCCCACGTTGACTTAACCAGCTGGGAGCAGCTTGTCTGACTGATGTCTCCAGGACTGTCCTCAATGCAGAAAAGGATTTGTTCAGCTGTTCAGGTCTCCCCTCTGGGAAAGCCTTAGACACTCTTGAAGAGGAGCTTCTTTAAGAGTGCTATTTCTTTTGCCATCACTGTGAGCCCCAGCACTGCCACACATCAAGCCTTGCTCCTGCACCCCTGTCCTGACACACGTCTATCCACCCAAAATGCAAACTTGGGGGCTGAACATGCCTCTGGCAGAGCCTCCCACAGGCTGCCAGCACCTTTGCTCTCCTCAGAGTGACTTCGCGATCACGTGGAGCACACGTGTGCTTCACAAAAGGACACAGAAATAGATAGGCACCCAGAAACATATTTTACAGAAGAATAGCAGAAGGAAAGCATACAGATAATTCACAGAACAGTAACTGAAGGTTCATATCAAACATCAGTTCCTTACATACATGAACTGTCAGCACATTAAATGTTTGTGACTCTCTGTTCTCCTGCCCCAGATTTGGTCCTAGCTTGGAAATACAGGTAAGCTTGCATCTCTCTCATGCACACACCCCCCAGTTATGAGTGAAGTGAAAACCTACCAAGCATCCATATCCCAAAAAGAAGTTTCTGGCAGTTGTAAGGCCTGTTCAATTTCAAACTCCAAAATGTCTCAAACCTTAAAATGTCTCAAATACACCCAGAGAAGTTTTAGCAGTACCTACATTAGCTTAGCATTTAGTTAAGGCAAACTAGCTCATCTACAATAGAAACAAAGCTCCAGAACCAACCTGGGATTCAAGTATTAAAACCCACTTTTACTTACGAAACAGCCAGTCCTTTTCTGGCTGATTAGAGGAATAGGACACCCTGAGAAAGGCTGCATATGTATTTCCTGGACTTCAGCAAATCAAAATCCTATCAGTTTTACTGAGATTTCGTGCTCCTTCCCTATGTGAAAAGATGAAATTCCAGTAAAAAAAAAAAAGTTCATTCTCCCAGCTACAAATATACAGATTATGTCAATACTTAATTTAACCCATACAAACTGTATACTTATTTAGAAAGCCTGTGTTTTTGCCAGGATTGTATAAAAAAAAAAATTTTGCTTTTTACCATATCAACTTCTCTAGAGCCACCACCCCGAGGATGGGAGAAATCCATTCTGGAGAGCCAATGGGTTTTCTTGCCATATATCAATGTGTATGCATTAAGTGACCTTCTGTGATGCCTACACCATGCTTTCTACACCATGCTTTTAGTAGAAAACTGACCCAGATGATCTAGCACACTGTGACATCAGAGCACAGTAACATGTTTGTCAACACTGTACAGTGCCCTAACCTGGCACAGTCCTTTACCTGTGAGAGAATAGGTTTTGATTATATCTCAAAAATAACCTAACTTTTGATACATTGATTTAAAATGTCAAACATTTTAAAATACTTCCCTTTGGTTTTTAAGTCATTACTGAATTGTTTGGGCAATTCTGCTCTAAATACTGCTTCTTAAAGTTATTTTCCCTAATTTAATGACATATATTTATTAAAACAAACTCAAATATATTTTAGAATAAAATAGCCATTTCTATTGCCTTCCAGAGATTAAAACATTATTTTAAAAAGAATCTGGACCACGATGCTAGACTCTCCACCAAATCACATATTCAGATGCATCCAGAAGACTCAAAGTTAACTTTGAGTACCTGGGCAAATACTACCTTCATATTTTATAAGAGCTTACTCTTCACAATATCATTTAGCTAAAAACCCCTCTAGTCACCAGAAAAACTTATTAATGCAGTTTATCAAGCTTCCTACAAGGCTCATCTATTTTGCCTTAGACAGACATTACCGTTGTCAGCGCCCCCAAAGCCCTTTTCCACGCACACTGATGAGTCATTTTTGCAGTCATTTGTCACCACTCATGTTCTGCAGTGTTAGCAAACATTTGCCAGGCAGGTGCTTCTCATGAGCCTAACCAAAGCTCATCAACCCCACAGGGTCCAGATCAAGACTGAGATTAATTTCTCAGTACCAGTCTCCTTGTCTTGCTGCTGATCCCCACCCCGAGAGCAGGAATTTGCAGACTTGCATGGCAAGGACAAAGTTCCCTGTACTCTCTCCTCTAAATAAGATGATGATGGGGTGCCATTCTCTTACTGTAAGCCCTCAGTCTGAGGGATGTTTCCGGTAGTGGTACGGTGTTTGTTGGGGAAGTATTTTCAAAGGTCCAAATTTGAGATCTTTGAAAGGGATATTTTACCACCCTTCCACGTGAAACTGCTTCTGCATCTATGTTTCATGCATACCTCACAGCCCTGCAAATACTCCCTTCGCAGCAGCACAAGCATTGCGGAGAACAGCTGTGTACAGACCACAGACCTACTGTCAGGGCCTTTAGCAAGAAAGGGAAGAAGGTACTGTAGCCAGCCGGCTGCACTTCACCAACCAAAGCTGGGAGGGGAGTTCGCATACTTCTACATGAGCAGCATAGAGACAGCTTCAGCGCTGAGGAGCGTCCCTCCTTTGTACTTCAGGCTGCCTGTGCAGGTCCCAGTTCTGTGTCAGTGGCTAGTGACCAACAGCTTGTGGAAGTGAGAAGTTCTTCCCTATGCAGTGAGCATAGGATTGCCCTTCTGCATCAAGCACGGGCCAGCTCTCAGATCAAAGTACCCAATAAAAGACTGCCTAGCAAAGGAAGAGCAGAGCTATCTTTGAAGGCACCATGCATGTGCATTTGCAAAGGCTACTGGCATCTCAGTTCCTTTAGTATTCATTCCTTTAGTGGAAGGCCTCACACAGAAAACTAGTGGAAATTAGTGCTATGCCTTGATATTTTTCCAATGGCCTTTGCATGAGCCTTTGATTAGCAAATCAATCTTTTTAAAAGCTACTACGCCGTCCAGGCAGAACAGCCCAGATATCCGCCTCTTATTTCTTGCAATTGCTAGTAGAAACTCAGGAAGCAGGTGTGCATGCTTCAGCAACATCCTCAGGAGAGAGGGAGCTCAGATTGTTCTTCTGCGCTTTGGTCTATGCTACCTGGAACATTTAAGTATTTTATCAGTAAAAAGCCAAGCACAGTATCGGAGGTCTCATTTCCTATGCAACAAGCATAGCAACATCAGACTTGATGGGCATCCAGGGTTCAGCTTCTAATGACCTGTGAATGCAACCTGGAGACGCAGCAGCTGACACTGCTATAGGATTATGCTTGTGAACAGACACAGTCAAAAGCCTCCAATTTTCCAAGCATCATATTTACACTGAAAATGTCTTTAAAAAACCCAAGCAAATATTTTTAGGTGCTGGGAGTACTAGAGACATTTTTAATGAGGGAGGATTTTTTTATTATTTAACAAATATGGATGCAATAAGTTTGTACCAAATTGGAGAATATCGTTACAGTTCTTTTGACATTTACATGGCTACATCCTTCTGGGTTGCCAGATATATATTGGTTTAAAATAAAGATGTTTAAAGATCAGCCTCTTTGTTTCTACCTTACCCTACAAAAATCCAGTATGTGCAGCACAGCAATATTTATGTGGGATTCAATACCCTGAGTATTACTTTACTGGTAACAAATAGAGAATACTTTAGTCCAACAGGCTCAAAACTGGTTTTCAGTTGCATTATTGCTTCCAGAGAGACAAACAGCACTTCATTTTTTCCACAGATACTAATGTAATTTCAGGATGTCTTTGATCTTGTCCTGAGCAAGATAAAAGGTATCCTTTGAATTATACTTATTAAAGTGTTTTAACCCACTTTTAAACAAAAGGCAGCTTTTGCACAATCTAGCTTTACGCATGTGCCTAAATTAGGAGGACAACATCCTTAGCTACCTCCTCCAGAAGCTATCCTCACTGGACTGGGGAGACCAAAGATGAACATCTCCTTACTTAACTTGAACCCTCTGGTCAGGCCATTTAAGCACCCTCTACAGTCAAAGGGGAAGCCCCTTGAGAGAATGATTCCTCTTACATTACAACAGGTATCTGTGAAACAACTTGCCGCATCTACCCTTCCAATGACTAATGAGAGGACAGAGAAAGCTCCCGGAATTTTAAATTAGGAGAGATTAATCCCACTGCGTTGATTACAGAGAGAGGATAGGCATCTAACCCAAGAACCACTTGGTTCTTCACTTTTTGGCAAGTAAATTTAGGGGAGATTAAGCCAGCCCTGGCTGGCTTAATACAGGCACTTACATATTTGACCAAAGTTGACTCCCCTCCTGCTGCCAATGCTTGGTCTACACACATTTCAGGAGTTATGCATTAAGCTATGCCTTAGATAAGAAAGTGTGGAGATAGGAGAAGTAGGAGCAGGACCCAGCACTCAAGTCCCCAGTTTGGGAGCTCATCTTTGGAAGAGAGACATCACGTAACCAAGAGCTGCACTTGATCACATGCAGTCAGATTTCCCACTGGCACTTCTATCTTCCATTACAACAGTGCTGCTTTTCAAAAAATCTTGAAAACACAGCCATTTGTTTTCAAGTCTACATGGATGTTTGACACAAGCCAAACAAGCTGCAGGAGGATCAAGAGTCTAGATTGCTGAACGATGAAGAACTGCTTTCAGCTCTTCCACCATACATGGAAAACTTTAATATTAAAGCACTTAACACTAACTCCCTATAGAGTACTCTGTCTCCAGAGACTTTGCAAGACAGAATCCACAGCCTCTTGCTACATATCCTCACCCAGAAGGAGGGCGCCTACATTTTAAACAAAAAGCATAGAACAGCTCATCCCAAAATGCCTAATAGCAGATTAGCAGTTAGAAAACTCTCTCAGGGGTTGGAGCTAGGGTTCAAATCCCCCTCACCAAGATTAACAGAATTTCATCCACATGCTAGGTAAATGCAACCATAGAACTCTTGGATAAGAGAAGGAACAGCACTGCTTCCACCTCCTTTCTGTTTTTCACGAACCTAGCCTTGAAGCTGTATTTCTTTTTCCAGCTGACACTACTAAGCAGAGTAGCAAACAGTTTGAGGACAACCAGACTGCAGTTTGCAGCAAATTATCTCCTGGTCTATTTTTTAAAGTGTCAGCCTGCTGTAGAGATAGATGGTGTTACTGATCACAGGAGATGAGATCCTCAGTTTTGAGTCGCACTGGAAGGCATCCTTCTCCCCTCTGTAGTCCTCCACACAGCTGTGCTGTGGTTTTGATCAGATACCAAAGCAGACAAATCCTTCCAGAAGCACAGAGGCCAGCAGGGAGGACACACAGTGGTGGGCACATGCAAGATAGCCAGCCACAGAGAACAGAAGTCTTGGGGGGCAGCTGCTTGCCCTGCAGCCTCTCACCATGCACCCTGACCCCAGGTCCAGCACTTGGAGCTGAGGCCCATCATTCATTTGCACTTAACTATGGTTCCTCAAACACAGGGCTACAAAGAATTGAAGCATGTGTAAACATGGCAGTATTTCATCCTTATTGACTATTCTCTTGATAAAGGAATCCATACACAACACACCCTACCCATGCAGTAATCTCACCAAATCCAGTCTTTTTTTGGAGAGACAACTACTACAACTTAATGCAACATGACCAGGTTTCATACATTTTGTAGCTCACATTTATGTCAATAGGTATAAAAACTATAAGCATCCATAAGCAGTTACTGAGAATTTAGCCACACTGTTTGCATAGGTTTATATTGTACCAAACAAACATATTATAATATTACTGTGTGAAATCTACCAGAATGCAATTTATAGAAGCAGTAGTCATAAAAAGCAGAGGATATCTTATTGCCTTCAACAAAAACCTTTCCCCTCTTCCAGCCATGAAAAGGTTGAGCACCTCCCCCATTTTAAATAACTGCTCAATAATCTCCCTTTAAAGAATGAAACTGTATCAGACTTCAACTTCTTTTAAAAGAAACAAAACCAAGCCCACAGTAATTTCCAAACTCCCTTCTGGATTATTTTAGGTACAGAAGTGCAAGACAGTTACGGCAACATTGCATTTGGAAGCTCCCCAAAAATATGTATAAGTGAGAACACCAGGTTATCTTTTCATAATATATTCAACTAATAGCATTACGATGTTAGTCACACAATGAATTACGTTCTGAAGCATGCAGAAGAAAACGTGCCCATACAAAACCTCAACTGTATAAAAATCAAATAGTGGTTTAACCTGCTTCTGAGGCTCAGAAATTCAAACAGCCTCTATTATTCTTATATTGATCTCACCGTTTTCTGCAGTGCCATAAATGCAGCTGTCAAACTAGCAACTTGCTGATTCAAGCACTGGTTCTCATCTTGTACTTGTTCCAGTCTGACTTGGTCAGCGTGTAATCTCATTTGTAGCTTGCAAAACTGCAATAAATAAACAAACATACATACATACATGAGGGACTTGTCAAACAAAGCAAGCCATATAATTATCAGAGTGGAAATCAAATGTCAACACTGATTATATGAGCAGCTACACCTCAGCTGGCAAATTTCAAACACACAGCATGATGGGAGGGAAGAAGTGGCTCCAAATTTCTGTATATTAGCGGTGGCTGTGGGAGACAAAAGTCTCATTAAAAACAAGCCTGGAAAGCATTTAAGGAGTAACACATGTACACACATTTCTTTGGATTTCCCTTAACACTGCAGTGCATTTTATCAGAAACATTTTCTTTCAGCAATTTAATTCTCTGAATAGAGCTTCTAATTAAACAGTATTATTACTATGTTTCCCTTACAATACATGAAACTTTTACACACGTAACAGTTATTTCATTTTCACTACTTTTTCTTCCAATACATTTTCCTATCAACACAAGGTTCGAGTCAATTGGTGAGCTGTATATAAGTAAAGCAACACACCAAGTATTAATTATGATGGGTTTTGTCATCTTCTGTATAAAAAGAACAACTACAACTGCTAGTCTCGAAGATTCATTCTAGATTAAGGACAACAAAGAAAATAAAGGCAAAGATGGCAGGTGAGAATAAAGTAAGCAAGATATACTTCATATCAGCCAAGGGATTTGTTCCATAGGTACAAAAGCCATCCAGGGAAAGGATGCAGAGGTAGACTGAAAACACAAGTGCCAGGCAACGGAGGAACAGTCCCAAGCAAATCCTTACGAGGTAAATGGGAACTTAAGTAAAAAGTATTTTTCAATTCAAGTCAGCAGCACTGCTGGAGGGGTAGCATAGGATGTTTGCCTGCTACTGATATTCAAGATGGTAATTATTAGTTTTGAGGCTTTTTTCCAACTACAAGTGTATGGTTACATAGATAACTGAAAAATTACTTTTTATAGGAGTAACCAAAACCATAATATTCAACCCAGATACCATTCAATGCATTAAAAAAGCAGCACAACCCAGTACTGCTAGCTTTTCTTTTTTATGCAGGTATAAGTAAATCTTATTAACATCCACCTAGTTAACAAATTAAAATTTGTTATTCAAACTGTGCAATGATGATGAATGAAATAAATTTTGGACTTAAGAACAGTGTATTAAGGGAACCCAGTAGGCCAGCCTTTAACTATCCCTCCTAATTGGTTAGAGATTACACCTCAGAAATTTTTAGGTCTGAGCAGACTTCTTATGCTACTTTCAGGCCCATAAAACACCCAAACCTTGAAAAACTGAGTTTAAGACACAGCTGAGAAGCACACAGATATTGCATCGAGCCTCTGCCCTAGCACAAGTTCCAAATCCTTGTTTGTATTTCTGCCAGCATGCCCAAATGTCACACCAAGCATCTCATTTTTTGGGTAACCAGTCTATGGTGACATGGACCCAATGTGCTGAGAAGTCTTGAAACCCCATCTGGAAGCAAACAGACCTGCAAATCATTCCCTACTCAGTGACATGCAGGATATCGCCCTGTTGGCAGGCAAAAACAGAGGCACTCAAAATGGAGACATGAAATCAGAAGACACATTCAAAGAGTGTCTGAACATTCCCAGCTGCCCCACAATCAGGCTTTTTCCACAGTAAAAGCTTTTTCTTGCAACAAGAGATGCTCTGATAAATCACTAGCTACCCTAACCTTCCTCAGGTCGTTTTACAACATTCCCCAGTTAGGTTAGCGTTTGAAATACTTTCAGCAGTCAGAGGAAGATGAGGTGAACACTAGCCCATCAGCTCATTTTAAGGCAACATATTTGCCTGGTTATATCCATCAGTTTTGTCCCTGTACTATTTACTGTAATTGAATGCTGTCCCAAGAAATGGTAAATTGGTGGGAAAAACTACAAATGTTGGTTTTGTCTATATATGAAAACGCTTGACACAAAAATCAGAGCATCAGGGGACAGTAATTCTCAGATGTTGAATTCTTCAGATTTAACAGTGTTTGGATCTGAAGTTTCAGACAACCAAGACTGCCGTTGTGAATGCTAGAAACTTGGGGTTTGCTCCAACCAGGAAGAAAAAACATTCTGCCCGGAAAACAGACATCCCATCACAAAGCTAGAGCCATAGCTGGAGCTGCAGAATACTGTTAAAAATACCGTTAAAGATCTGAGGAACACCAGTCCAAAAGCTCCAGAAACAAGTTCAGGATCAAATTATGTCCAGCTTCTCTCTGCTGCTCTGTTGGAGGTATAGTTAGCACGGACCCTATTCTCAGCTCTCCTACAGTCCCCTCACAATGTTTTTCTCCTCGCTACCCACCAGGAAACAGATAGGACGGCGAAAAGGGGTGCCAAAGGGACAAGCAGAGGACTGTGGTTGAACATATTACGCTATGACTTATCTGCTTCCAAAGACCCACAGGCACATAGAAAGTAGAACAGCAATCAGCTTTGAAACTGCTCTTTGATATACCATGAGCCATGCAAGCTCCTGGCCATCCCCAGATATGGGGACCACAGAAGACAGCTTAACACCATCTTCTGTCCTCTCAACTCTCACCTCCTGCTCCGCGTGTAGGAGAGGAACAGCTGAGATTGGGGCCTTCAAAAGGACAAGCAGCAGCCAGTCCTTGTATCAGTAGCACGCACACTAAAAATGCCAAATCCCAAGGAACTGTTGGTCCCAGTAAGACCTAGACTTGTACTAAAACAGTAAGTGAAGCTTGAAGTTAATTAAAATATAGTAAGGGATTTAGTATCCAGTCAAAACAGCATTTGCTCAGGACCTACTTTCGGGAGGTGAGGAGGGAATAAATAGCATTAGGTACTGTTTGGGAAAGTTAGCTTTTTACCCAGAAACAGAAAAGGTTGTATGTTCTTCGAATGTGGTTTTCTAAAGGTTAGAAATATTCTCGCTGATGGTTTTACTGGTCTGGGGACTACATTACCACCAAGGCAAGATAAAATAGGAGCCACAAGTATTAATATTAAATCCAACAAAAATATTGAGATTTTTTTTTGTCTGCAGTCTTGAGTAGAAGAAAAAATATCAGACAGAAAAAAAAGATTTCAAATAAAATGCTGTGCGTGTTTAAGGAAAATTAAGTGGCCTGGGGTTTACTGCAGCAAGTGAGCAACCCAACCCAAAGCTGCCGATCCTGCTAGCTGAAGCCATTCCCAGCTGTGTGTCCCAACAGTGCCGCATGATCACTGCAGAGCATGTAACAGGCTGTGCCTTGGATTAACAATTTGAGCACAGGACCATATGCTGTTACATCTCCCGGGGAAAGCTGGCCATCAGGGCTATGGTGCTTACACACCACCTTCATTTTTTGATTTAGAAAACATGGGGAAAGTGAAAGGTATGATTATTCTTTAATGTCATATGCCATAAAGTATTGCAAAGCTCAAAATTAAGGCATGAAGAAAGGCATCTACAGAACAATTTTCTCTCTATTAAAAATAAAGCATCAGAACTTCTCACAGATTTTAATTTACCAATGCCTTTTCCAGCCATGCATCCTGGTCAAAATTTAAGATACCTTCTGTCTAAAAGGAGTCATTTACTGAACTTTATGAGCAGAAGAATGCTGTTACTGATTGATTCT
>VZTL01005303.1:0-19132 GCA_013400535.1 Scopus umbretta
GGCAGCCATCAGTTCAGGAAGATGGGCAGGGTTGACTGTAGGTCGTAGTCTTCACAAATCAGACCAAGGAAAACCTGTCAGTATAATGTTTCAGGAAAACACCTGAACCTCATTTCCACCCCTTCTAAGCTCAGACTCTTAAGGCAAATATAATTCAGTGGAACATGCAGCTCAGAAAAAGGATCAATAGCCAACCAATATAGATTCACTTCCCAATTAGGAAGTTATTAGAAGTAATGTGTTGAATGAAATTCAGAAATATCTTAGGAGGAGTGATTTGGCTCAAAGAGTCAACAGGAATTTATGAGAAAATAGAGGGGCTGGATTTCTTTTTTCTTAGCATGTTGGATTTCTCAAAGAAATTACTGTTATAGTCAACACAGAAGATAAAATATACAGCAATTTTAATTTTTTTTATTAGCAGCATTTTGGCTGTCTGTGTGGAGAGGTGTATTAGTCTGGCTGGGATGGAGTTAATTTTCTTCATAGCAGCTTGTATGGGCCTGTGTTTTAGGTCAGTGACCAAAACAAATGCTGATAACACATTCATGTTTAGTTGTTACAGAGCAGTGCTTGCACACTGTCAAGGCCTTCTCTGATTCTCATTCTGCCCTCCCAGGGAATAGATGGGAGGTGGGGGGTTGTGCACACGAGGATAGGAGGGTACAAAACCAGGCAGATGACTCAAATTAGCCAAAGAGGTACTCCCTGCTATATAACATCATGCCTAGCAATAAAAAGAGAAAAGAGGATATTTTAGGGAATTGGCCAGGCATCAGTCCATCCATGGGAGGTGGTGAGTGATGGCCTTTGTATCATTTGTTTTGTTTTCTTTCTCTCTTCTTCCACTTCTCCTTCACTTATTAAACAATTTTAATCTTGACCTACAAGTTTTCTTGCCTTTACTCTTCCTTNCTCCAAGTTTTCTTGCTTTTACTCTTCCTTTCCTCTTCCCCCATCCCACTGGGGGTGGAGGGGAGTGCATGAGTGGTTGTGTGGTGCTTAGCTGTCCACTGCAGCTAACCCACAACAAGAGGGTAAGGGGACAGACCACTCACTGAATAGATAAATGGCTCAAAAATAAAACTGTTGTGATATTCAGGGAACTGCAGGAATCAATACTCTTCAGGGAGCAAAAGAGCTATACCTGAGTCTCAGGCAAGGATTTATAGCTGTAGCATCCATTAATTTATTTTTAGACCTATTTAATTTCCTATATGGAATAAAAAAAAAAAAAAAAAAAAAATTACGAATGTAATTCCAATTTAGTTAGTAAAATTATGCCTTCAATACATATATACATCCCCAAAGATATAAGTTTGTATACTCATCATGGCCCTGACTTTTTTTTTTCTTTGCACTGTAGTGACAGAATACGATAGGTATTTGGAAAAAAAAAAACACATGAGAAATACATACATCAGTACAGTAATGCATTTAATTCTAGACTGTGTTAATTACAAAGCATTATTACACATTCTGCTGCTTAACATATCTTCATTTTCAATCTAATCCACTTCAGGAAAAAAATTAGAATATCTAAACATTTCTGATTAAACATTAAAGAGAAGAAACAGATAGTGTTTTCAGAACTTGGAGGGTTTTTTTCTTTTTAAAGATGAATAAATTTAGTAGCACAGTAAAGAACAATGCCCTAGCTACTAAAAAAGGTTAAGTACTTACATAATGTTTCCATCCCTTCATTTTCTGAAAGAAGTCTAATAATAATAATTACACTTTATAATAGAATTTAGTGGCTGCCTAAATGTGTTTTGATTTCTTAGGATTAGCAGTTGGTGCTGTAATTGTTATTCCTTCTGATTGCAAGAGGCACAGCACTTAACCAGTTGGTTCTCATTTAGCATTTCACATGCTGCATCATTTTCGAGACTGATTTACAGGTAATGAAGTAATCTATATTTAGATATTTTTCAGGGGATGATTCTTTCAGTATTTTTAGTTGGAAGTTAAGTATGCACTTTCTAGGTACTAAATGAATAATGCTGTTAATATGCATAAAGTTATGGGATTTTTTTTTAAGCAGGGATTTAAAGTATTAGTTATTTTTAATTGCGTTAGAACAGAGAACGGAAAATAGTCTTGCATATCTGTTTTATTTAGTTGAAAAATTCACCCTTCCAACACACACAGTATGCAAAAGCAGATCAATGGTTAGATTCATAAAATGGAATATTTGATTAGTGATTAGGTGCTGAATCAATACTTATGTCAAACAAATCTACTAACTTGTTTTATTTCTTAGATTGTATAACACCTGTCTCTGACATTTATCAAAGTATAAATGAGAATGGAATGATGGCCATTATTAAGGCTTCTGGTTTTTCTCTGAGTTTCTCTTTTCCGTAATATAAGTTAAAGCACGATTCTGCTCTTCTTCAGTAACAAATAGCATTGCCTCTCAGCCCCACAGCAGTCAGGGACAAATTCCCACTGATCTCCTATATGACCAGGATTTCACCATTAAGACTGAACACAAAATATAAATAAATAAATTTTATTTCAGCTTATCCAACATTAATATGTACTGTTTTAAATGTCAGAATTGTGGAAATGTTGGCTGGAGGGCATCACTATCCCAATACTCTGATTGAAGCAGGACTATTACCAAGAATAGATCGGTTCATTCAGTGTGGCTTGGTCTAATGTAATCTTGAAGGCTTTCAAGAAGGGAGGTTTCATAACCCCTCTGAGCAAGCCATTCCAGTGCTGCACAGTGCACAGTGAATTTTCTTTCCTGGTGTTCACCTGACCCTCCCAAGCAGCAATCTGCAGCCGTTGTTACTTCTTTTAGTGCCCCTTGCGCTAACCAGAAATGTTTAGCTCCATAACTTTGCAACTGCCCTTCAGATAACTACAGGCCTGTGCTAGACCACAGTTTAGCTTCCTCTTTGCCAGACTAAATAAGCCCAGCTTTCTTGGCCTCCCATCCTAGGTGATGCCAGCTAGACTGTGAACACCCTAGTAACTTCCCCTGGGGTATCTCCAATTTATCTACATCTTTCTTGAGCAGAAGAGCTCAAAACTGAACACAGTCTAACAGTGTAGCATCACCTGTGCCCAGTAGAGGGAGAAAAATGCATCTCTTGATCTTGTTATAGCAAAGTATGTGGTTTGTAATTTTATCAGCCAAACTCGGATATCTATAAAATAAGCATCCACATCTGAGCCCATGCTTTGTTCTTTTTCTATAATCAATGGTAAAATGAGTTGCTTAAGATTCCATCCACCCTCTTTGCTGTAGTGTTTTCCCTTACAATGAGGAATGCCTATTTCTCTCTTGAGAACAAAGAATATCACCCTGGTGTGGTACCTAGTCCATTGTTAGATATCCTGAGGTTTCTAAGTCACCTTCACAGGCTGGCACAGGACATGTCAGATGTCTCTACATCTTTGAATCAACACTAAAATAGCAATCCTGGAAGAGATACTAAGCAAGAGATGCTGGATCTACTGGAGATACATATCCTGTATACAAGCTGTATGTGGTCATTATGGGGTGATCTTTTCTCATAGATAAGTATGCTAAAGTTCTAGCTCTGTTTAGGTTGGGGTAAACACATTCTACATGTATAAATTCCCTGTATTATTCTTACCTTTGTTTCCTGTCCTACTAGGTTACAGTGAAATGAATTTGATCTGTTACACTATTTACATTTCAGTGATAGGCTAGTTGCATTTTATTTCCCTTAAGGCACTTCAAATAGTATGAGATATAGAGAGCAACAAAGGAAAAGCTTTTTGTTCTCTGGAATAAAAGTCAAAGGACTCCAGTATTAATAATAATAAACATGAATGGGGTCAGATGGAGCCTCTGTACCCTCTACTTTTCTATTATGTCTCCAAGAATTAAGCGTTATGGCTTTGAAGTACTTAAATTTCCAAATAATTATATCTACCAATCTTTTGATTCCTTATTACTTGCAGAGTACCATTAATGTCTGGGGAAATTGCTGCAGTTGCAAAGGTCTACCTAGACAGAACAAAAGGTAGGACTATAGAATTACTTTTGCTAATATTCCTTGTATTTTAGGACATGACACTTTCTAAGGCTATGGGAGCATCTACAGCTATATGCACTGACATAAACAGTTTCACAGCAACCTATAATGGATCAATGCTACGAAAACTCTTTTACTGCAGTTATACAAACAGCTCACCCCTGTGTAATGATTTCAGGAAGAATATCTTCTAATACTAGGGGGTTGTCTAATGGGCATCTTTATTTTTCATTGACAGTGAATTCATCCTTTTCAAAGGGCAAGTACAAGGTCTATGGACACTTAGGTCCCATTTGAGTGCTCAGAGTAGAGCCAAATAGGAAGTAAATGGTCTTGTTATGGACTCAAGGTAAATTCTACACTGATTAAATAGGCCATAGTGTCTCAGTGAGAGACAATGGTTAACAGCAGTAAGGGCAGAAAAAAGCTGTTCAAGTGATAATGTCTTCTTAAAAGTGCCCTCTTTGCCACTTCAGAAATGTAAAATTAGCCTGATGAATTTAGGACCTTGATTATAGCCTCCATCATGAAGGACTTGCAGAAATTCGAACTGCTATCAGGTAAATTGGTGTTTAAGTGCTATCACCTAATTTCGCAGAGTACACATATTTACCCTAACTCTTTCCAAACCACTGTGCTGGTCTGTGTTTCTATATCCTGTTGCTTTCTCTGTAATCTATTAATCCACTTGAGAGACTACTTTCTGTGTTGCCTCCCACAGCGCCTAAGTATCACACTCCTGAGAATTAACACTAATAGCTCTAATTCTTAGCATTCTAACTGTAATTTTGAAATAAAAGGTTAAAATCTCATTTTATTAAAAATATGAAATAAAATAACCTATATAAACAAAAACATTCCTCTTCTCTTTTATTTTCAAAATATTTTCAGATTTAAAGCACATCTGTTACAAATAACTATATAACACAAGGTCTGAGCATATTCATAATTTATCACATAAAAGTTCTGGACATTTGAATGGGTGATGAATGAACTGTAGAAGAGAATTGTCTGTGGGTAATCCAAATGCTTCCTCTAAAAGACCCATCTAGTAATTATCACTTTTATTTCTTTAATTGTAAATTCATTTTCCATACTGCCAATCTGAATGGGATGATTTTATACATGGTACTTTTTGACATTTATATCATGAGATTGTTCTCAAGAGAAGGGACAGAATGAAATTATAAGGATACATCTCTATGGTATCTGAAAACAGAAGACCTGTGTGTGCTCAGCTTTCTCATTTCTTTTTGGCATCCTTTGCTTAAAGCAATGTGTATCAATCTTATTTTTTTTTTTTCTGCATAATAAGTTATTACAGTTCTGTGATCAAGAATTGGTATTATTCTGTGATTTTTTAATAAGCTTACCCACTGGGAAAATGAAATGCTTCAGTGTGTACACACAGAAGTAGTGAATGAAAATGGATTCCCATGGAGATTTCCTAGCAAAAAGTTTACATTTATTTTACATAAACTTGGTGGCCAGTTTTTAATTCTTACAGTATTTAGTTTATAGTCATAATTATTTAGTGCATATTCTCTTGAAACTGAGAGCAGTGATAATCTAATGTTCAGAAAATGATTGTCAGCATTATTGGTAAGTGCATTTAGTCCATCTTTCCATGCATCTGTCACAGTGTAAGCTAATATTGGTACACTAGTTATGAAAAGGGAACAGACATTGAGAAAGCCATCAGTCTAAATGTGAATAGCTTATCCAGCTTGAACACTACTCTCTGGTAAGTAAACTACTATCCTAGAAAATAATAACATGTCTGTGTTTAGCAACATTTTAGAATAAGCCATCATTCATGGACCACTACTCTATCTCTTTTCTACCTGTTTGTATTATCTCTGCTCCATGAAACTATTGACATTTTCATATGGCTTTTTCCATGTTACCTCAGATGCCTTCCTCTACTACCATTTTCTTGATCCTCTCTGCTGATACTATTGACCAAACCCCACTTCTGATGCCCATTGACATCCTGCATCACTTCCTTCATTCCCATTCAGAAATGGTTTTCCACCTTCATACTTGTGTTTTGCCACCTTATTATCTTCTCTACTGGTCAGTGGTAGGAAGCTTTTGTAGTAAGCTCTGTTGTAATTATACCTTCAGTTACTAAACAACCCCAAGAGTGCTGTCTTCCTCATCTCTTTTCCCCTCTCAGTTCATACCGTCTGTCCCTCTGCTGTCTTTTCTGTCCTCAAACTAATCATGTCAAGACAAATTTCTATCATTATCTCCTCACTTTTGCAACTGAAAATTTTTGTGTTGCCTGCATTGAACCTCTCATGTCTATGCCTCTTTCATATCTGATGTTCCCCAGAGCATTCTGGGAACCATGCACACCCACAAACTTCTGCAGGAGTCTACCATTCCCAGTTATATGTGTGCTCTGGAGATCCTGGCTTCATTTTTTAATCTGAGGTTTTATGACATAACTGAATGATCCAAAAGCATACTACCGTGGGGAAGGTATCATCGATTCCTGGCTACAGGGTGACATTTCTTTCTTGGGTATCTTGTGGGTAAGTACATCTGACCCCTCAGTAAGCTAGGTCAAACTGGCAGAATCACAGGATGGCTGAGGCTGGAAGGCACTTTTACAGATCATCTAGCCCAGCCCTATATTCACACCAGAGTCAGCTAGAGCAGGTTGCCCAGGACAGTGTCCCATTGGGTTTTGAGTACCTCCAAAGATGAAGACTCTACAGTCCTTCTGCACTATCTGGTTCAATTACACTCACTATTTCATCACCCTCACAGTAAAAAAAAAAAAAAAAAAGGGCCCCTGTGCCCTTTACCCCGGCTCCAGAGTCATGTAGCCATACTTGGTATGATTCAGGCTGTCCCTAGCCATATCGTTGGCACCCACATGGAAGAACAGCAAAGGTAATAATAGTGGAAGTGATGGACAAGCATTGGTCATCTCTCTGCAACGTTCAACACCCAAGCCCCTGTCAAGCAGCCAAACCGCCTGACAGGTCAGCAGATGGGAACACCCATCCTCCACAACAGTCAGTTGCCCTCTGCTGTCACTCACCACTTCTTGATGCTGTTGGTTCCACTTTCACTGAGTTTGGTTCTTCACTGGACACAGCTCCCAGCTCCTTGCCTGCCATGAGGACACTGAACCCATTCAGTAGCTGCAGATTGGCAGGTGGAACAGGATCTGTCTTCCTGGTTCCAGAAGTCACAAGCTTCCAGCCTTTACTTTCATTTCCCAACCCAACAGGCACAGTCATTGCCCGCCCCTCCTTTGGTACAGCTGTGGGACTAAGACTTTTGTACCCTCAGGATCTCAGAAAAGCTTGGGTCACTCTCCTTTTTGTCATCTCTGGTATCATACAGCCTCCTGACCTCTGCCCACAACTCCTTTCCTTGGTGACATAGAGGGTTTCCCAGTACACACCTCCTGTGGACAAGGAAACCTTCTGCTTCAGCAAGAGGCATCAGATGCCCACAGCCCAGAGCTGTGGCACTGCATCCTCCTTTGGGAGCTCACTCTGGCTCGAAGCTCAGCTGTGCAAGGGGTAACTGCTGCAGGGCTGGTGACAGGGACCATACCTGTGGTGTGTCACCACCACGGCAGAGCCTGTGTGCACTGCCCTAGGCTTTTGGCCCCACTTCTGTGTACCCTTCTGCCCAGGCTACTGCTTCCATTAGCTACACCCTTGGCCTGGCACCCCTACGCAACAGCTGAAATGTTGTTTGAACCTCCCTAATCATTTGGAGCAAAGCCCTTTGACCAGGAATAGCTGACAAGGTTTAAACTCATATTGTCTGTCTCACCAAACACACCTCTCAGGAGGGCAAAGAAGGAAGGAAGGGGCTGCAGGCTTCCACTCAGCCCACGAAAGTGTGAATGCTCTCAAAACTCTGTGCAAAAGGAGGAATAATTATTGTTTCCTCCAGGCGTACTTGAGGATGTACTCTCTTACTCATGCACATGTTTTCCTTCACTCCTAAGTTTCCAACAGAAGTGACTCATAAGTATAACTTCAGAGGAAGTTTCAAAGTTGCAAACTTCAGGCAATTATAAAAAATTATAATTATAAATTATAAAAAATAATTTGTCTACTTAGTGGCTGTAACAAACACATACATTTTTGTTTAACAGTTATAATTCATCATTTCAATACAAAAAATACATGTGTATACTTTATTTCTCAACAGGGATAAATAGGATGACAACACTAAAGTTATGTTTGTTTCCCAAAAGCACTACTACTAATTCATTCTTGTGTCTCCCCATAAGTAGGAGCCAGGCTGTAACTGCATTTTTAAGAACAGTCAAAAGTTATACTGAGGAAAGAACTATGCTGCATAAATGTTCCATGCTCATTTTAATAGGTGTAACACTACGTGGAGATGTCACAGGACACATTTATTTTTAAGTCTATTTGAGATAGAAATCATGACTGCTTTATCTACATTTGTTGATATGGGCTTAGAAAATATCTATATATCTAAGTAAATCTAAATTACTAAATCTCTTTTCCCTGCACAACTCCTTAGAAAGTTTTGCTTGCCCATGTAAGCTTAAAAGAAAAACACCCTAGCTTCAGTAGATCTTTTAAAATACAATAGTGCAACCAGAGAGAAAAATATTCTTATACTGCGTGAAATAGAAATATCTGCAACAGAAAGTCTCAGTAGCAAAATTTAAGATAAATAGAGATATATACACCCATTGTGGCTTTCCTGTAATGGGCATGTAATAAAAGTTTTCAATCTAATCTATTCTATAAAACAAATGTATTATACTCATTATTAATTTAATTTAATGTTACTCTGAGATGGTCTCAGCTGGGTTTTAAGATCTCAACGGGTTTAGCACAGCAGTGGTCATTTTTACATGAGGGAATGGGTAATTAACAGTTTCAGAATTCTGAAGAGGATTCGTTCTAGATTAGAAAATAAGAAGTAGGTTTAGTTTTTCTTCAGATGTTGTTTATGTCTTTAATATAGAAGGCAGAAATTTAGGTCTTCCTTATGTGTTTGGTGTAGAATAGAATAGAACAGAACAGAATATTGCAGTCAGAAGAGACCTACAATGATCATCTAGTCCAACTGCCTGACCACTTCAGGGCTGACCAAAAGTTAAAGCATATTATTAAGGGCATTGTCCAAATGTCTCGTAAACACTGACAGGCATGGGGCGTTGGCCACCTCTCTAAGAAGCCTGTTCCAGTGTTTGATCACCCTCCCAGTAAAGAAATGTTTCTCAATGTCCAGTCTAAATCTCCCCTGGCATGGCCATTCCCATGCGTCCTATCACTGGATCCCAGGGAGAAGAGCTCAGCACCTCCCTTTCCACTACCCCTTCTCAGGAAGCTGTAGGGAGCAATGAGGTCTCCCCTCAGCCTCCTTTTCTCCAAACTAGACAAGCCCAAAGTCCTTAGCTGCTCTTCACAGGACATTCCTTCCAGCCTTTTCACCAGCTTTGTTGCCCTCCTCTGGACACATTCAAGGACCTTCACAACCTTCATAAATTGTGGGGCCCAGAACTGAACACAGTACTCCAAGTGAGGCCACACCAACACTAAAACCAGCAGGATAATCGGCTTTTGACCAGCTGATTACACTGTGTTTGATGCACCCCAGGATGTGGTTTGCCCTCGGCTGCCAGGGCGCACTGCTGACTCACACTGAGCCTGCTGTTGGCCAGCACCCCCAGATCCCTTTCTGCAGGGCTGCTCTCCAGCCACTCATCTTACAATGTATATCTGTGCCCAGTTTGGTACCTTCAGCAGACTTGCTAACTGCATTTAAATCCTGCATCCAGATCACTGATAAATATATCAAACATAACTGGCCCTGGAATTGAACCCTGAGGAACACCAATGGTGACTGGTTGCCAGCCAGACGTAGCCCCATTTACTACAGCCCTCTGAGCCCTGCTGTTCAGCCAGTTCTTCACACAGCACACAGTTGGACAACTTGTCCAGAAGGATACTGAGAGGGACAGTATCAAAAACCTTACTAAAATCCAGAAAAAACTACATCCACCACCTTTCCCTCATAGAAGGATATCAAATTAGTTAAACAGGACTTACCCTTTGTCAACTTACGTTGATTGTGCCTCATGACTGCATTATACTTTAAATACCTTTCAATAGTACCCACTATGACCATCTCCATAATTTTTCCAGGAACTGAGGTTAGACTAACAGGTCTGTAGTTCCCTGGGTCTTCCCTCATGCCTTCTCGTAAATTGGAATAACACTGGCTAACTTCCAGTCAGCCAGGACCTCCCCAGGCTCCCAAGACTTTTGGTAGATGATTGAGAGGGGTCCTGCTGTAACATCTGCTAGCTCCTTCAGTACTCTGGGATGAATTCCATCAGGCCCCATGGACTTGTGAACATTCAGCTGATACAAACAGTCCCTTGCAATTTCAGTGTCCACAGAAGGAAAATAACTGTTTCCACACTTGTGGTCCTCAAACTTAGAGGACCATGCAGTCCAAGGTCTGTCAGTATTATTAAAGACTGAGGGGAAAAAAAAAAACAAAACATTGGATGCCTCCACCTTTTCTTCATTCCTAGTCAGGTGACCTTCACTGAGCATTTGTCCAATGTTTTCCTTAGACCTCTTCTTGCTATTAACGTACTTAAAAAAACTTTCTTGTTGTCTGACACAACACTAGCCAGTTTTAACTCTAGTTCAGCTCTAGCATTCTGTGTCTTCTCCCTGCATATGCAAACCACAGCTCTGTAATCTTCCTGTGAAGCCTGACCTTGCTTCCAGAGGTCATAGAATTTCTTTTTCCTCTTGAGCTCCATGAGGAATTCCTTGTTCAGCTAAATTTGTCTTCTGACCTGCTTCCTTGACTTTGAACATCATGGGATTGCCTGCTCCTTTGCTTTTAAAAGGCAATTCTTAGAAACATACCAGCACTCATCCACTCTAAGCCCTCACAAGCAGATTCCCAGGGTACACTACTAAGTAGTGTAGCTGAGTAGCTTAAAGTTTGCTCTCTTGAAATCCAAGGTAACAATTCTGCTGACCTTTTTTCTTATTACAACAAAAATTTTAAACTCAACCATTTCATGATCTCTGTGGTCAAGACAGCCACCTACCATCACATCTCCCACATGTCCTTCTCTATTCACAAATAACAAGTCTAGGAGGGCATCTTTCCAAGTTGACTCACTGAGTACTTGTGACAAGAATTTATCTCTTATAAACTTCAAAAATTTCCCAGACTTGCTTGTCACAGCAGTATGGTGTCTCCCATAAGAGGGCTACTGATTCAGAGATTTCTCCTAATTGCCAACAGAATAACTCATCAGTGCTTACATCCCAGCTGGGTGACTGGTAGTAGACACCCACTACATCTGCTTTGTCTTCCAGCCCCATAATCTCAAGAACATCATCCCTAATTGTAAGGGCTGTACACTCAAATATCTCCCTTACACATAGTGCAACTCCTCCACCTCGCCTGCCCTGCCTATTGTAACAATAGCAAACTGTATGGAAGTGCTCTACTATTATAAACAATAAATCAAATTACATTTTTTCTCTTTTCTCATTGGGAATATTTTCTTGTAAATCTAAAATTATTACCTCTCCACAGGTGGCTTTTTATAGTAATAAGATTTGGTTTGTTTGTAAAAAAAAGGTAGGTTTTTGAAAGTCGTAAGTTCTCCAGCCTGATTCTCCCCTCCCCTTATGGTAGGCCCTCATAATTTTAACTCCTTGTTCGCACAAAGCAAACAAAAGAACCTTATTAGCTGCTTATTAGCTGTTTAGTAAAGTTATTTATAGATGTTTATAAAAGTAATATGTAAAATACTTTGATTCTGAAAATAAATATGAGTTTAGCTTCATAAGCAGGAAGGTCATGATTCAGTCTTACAATAAATCTTTTTTAGAGTTTCTAGTGCTGTATCAAAAGTGTCATAGCAGCATGATACAAAATGCTGATCTCATATAAATGCACTCTGCCAGTTCAAATCCTTTCAGAAGTGTATGGTGGGTTATCATTATACTGTCAGGCTTTATGCAAGATCAAATATTGTTTGTTCATGACTTTTTAACTTTATGCTAAATCAGGTATTGTCTGTCTTGTTACAGTTGACATAAAGAGAAGAAAAATTTTGTATTGTGTAAGCTCTGGCTATTTCAACAGCAACACGGTGTGAATCAAAGTTGCTTATATGATATATGATGTTTGATGTAGTGGTTCAACAGATGTAGGATTTAAAATCATGAAACTAATTTGAGCCAACCCTTGCTCTGTGAAATCAGTAAAACTATCCCAAATCTATTATGTTATATTAACATATGTTTCTGCAGTATTAAAGTTTAATATGCAGCAATCACTATCAAGAGCAATATAATTTCACATAACAACTAATCTGAGGTTGGCAATGGCCTTCTATAAAACTGCTAAAAACAAGAAAATGTGCAACAATTTTATGTGTATTTCTTCATTCCTTCATTTTTCTTGGGGAACAAAAAATAAATCTATTCCAGTTTGTGCATGGTCAGGGAAGATGGGAAAATGACTTTAAGGAAAACAAAAAACAATTTTGACCTAATAGCACCTGTCATCCCAGCTAAAGCAGAGAGACTTTTCAAAGAGACTTTCTCTACTTTTATAACTGTGCGACTCAGTTTAAAAATTAGAAATGTTAGGATTATGATCAAAAAATATGAAAGCATATGATTAAGTGGAAATTAAACTGAATGATGGAGAAAAGTTATCATTTTATACCATCAAAATAACTGACTCGTCAGAAAGCACAGCAGTCAGAAACCCGCTGAGTTTTCTACCTAGAAAATAAGCTAAAGGATTTAGTATTGCATCTGAAATTCTGTTTTGTTATGATGGGAATAACATGAAAATTGTCAGGAAAGAAAGGTATTGCAATGGAGAGTGTATGAACACATATAGATCCCTAGATGAGTAAAAATAGAAAGTGCTGATACACTGCTAACTGTAAACTGTAAATATGGACTGAGATGCTGAGTGCTTAGTGAAAAAGTATTGAAAAATTCCAAATTAAGTTATTCGGGAAAAAAAAAAAAATCAGTGGAATGGAAATGTGTAAAGCAAGATAGACACTATTTGTTGGTCAACAGAAGTGGTTACCAGACTTAAATCAACAGAAAACAATCAATATTCAAAATTTCCTCCTGGCCATCTATATATCTTTTTAGTTAAAGGCAATACTAGAAATATTATTTAATATTTTTCTTGAAGCAGCAAATTTACCATGTCTTTGCGGACAACAGCTTGGAAACCTCTGATTTATACTGATGAAATTCTGGGAATTGAATAGGGAAATATGTTCTTATGCCACATATATTAAGTAAAGTCTCTTCTGGATAGCAAAACGAGGATTTTATATAGCACTGGTTATGATGTTTCTTTTGCAGGAGAAGAAGTGGGATTTGGATTTGGGAATAAAACTGTTTTTCTTTATTCTTGTCTAGGTGTCTGAATTCTCTCAGCTCCTTAATTCACAAGGACTACAAATACATTTTTCTCTCACATGGCTCTGCAAAATTATGTAGGGAGATAGCCCCAGTGGTTAAGGTCTTGTCAGCATCCATGCTGCAGCTCCTTAGGGGCATCACAATGCATAATGGAACATGAAATTAGGAAATTGGAAGCAGACAACAGTTTTTAAAGCTGAATGTATGTTACAGTTTTCTATGGTAAAAAATAATTTTCGTGTCTCTGAAAAATCAGAGAATGCATAATGTTTTTAAGTTACCAATAAAACAAGGTGGTGTCACTGATACTTACATATGACTATACAGAGAGAATGAGAAGACATGCACGCACGGAGGTCATATGTAACTGCTACTCTTTTTGTTTAGGCAATAGTATACTATGCTATTTATTCCTCAGGCATGAAAAAAAGACATCTATGAGATATATAGGTCAATCCACATGAGTAGCAACATTTTTACATCATAACTATACTATGGTTCACTTTTGCATGGGGCTGTTGCCAATTAGTTCTTTTGCATGTGCAAGATAACATTTGAAAATACTTAGGGGCTATTTTACTTGTGCACACAGTATTAATTATAATAAGCTCAAATCTCAAAGCTCAAATGCAGAATATTCAAAGAAGTTATACGAATCTCCAAAATATAAACAAATTCTACAAATTCTCTTTTCAGTAAAGAAAAATCTGACAGATCAGAATTTCTTGAGAATTGAAGTGAATCTCCACAGTCACATATTCTAGTTATGAAAGGTCATGGGGTCATATGTCTTAAAAAAGTACCATGTTTCTAAATACAGAAAAGTTGTTTGTCACAGGACTGTATATCAGTAACCTGAGGCAGCACAGGGTAATATTTGGGGTAAACTGGGCCATTCAGACGAGGAGGAATGGTCTCAGCAGAGTCACAAGATCAGAAAAGTCTATCTGTAGCCATCCTGGGTCTTAAATCAGCTAATGAAAAATGAATAGGAATTTGAAAAATATTATTATCTGTAGCTCCATTTTTCCTGTGCTTTATATACAAATAAGGTTTACACAGGTTATTGAATATTTATGTATACAAGTGAAGTCATTAGAAGGAAGTCTTTCTCCACCACCTCTTTTCTTGTTGTCCTGGGATTTGCCAGCCTTCTCTGTTCAGTGCCAGTGAAGAAGGGCCTGTTTAATGGGATATTTATAAGTAGACAGTGGGCTAGCTAACTGGTAAGGACAAGTTCTGTAATCTCACCACTCTTCATTTCCTCTATATTTGGCTGATGTTTGTGAAAATCTGCTTTTATTTACTTGAAATACACCATCTGCAATCCCTCTTCTCATGTAGACTTCACTGACAGTATTTTTTCAAAGACTGGATATTTGTGCTGTGAGAGACAGACGTGTGCTTGCTGCTGTCTCCATCTGAGAAAAGAAAGACCCCAGGTGAAGTTCCTGTTCAGGCTTAGTAGATTGCAAGTCAATATCTTGCTTCCTATGCTAATTTGGATGAAGGAATTGGGAATTAGTTCCTCCTTTTGAAACTATGCCATTATATACACACACACACACACATGCATGTATACATAATCTATATAAAAACATGATTAATAGGGGCAAAGAGAAAGTATATAAATAAAAATGCATTCTTCAGGTTAGAATAGGCTAGTTTGAGTTTTGCCTAATATTTGATATCACATTTATATTTAATAACTCAACACTTTAAGATGTAACATCGAGATAAGGAGTTTCTTTCAAATATGAGGAAGCTAATGAATAATTCTGATGGTGGAAATACAAAGCAAAGAAATATTGCTTGGGGAATCTAAGGAGCCTTAATAAAAAAATTGGAAGAACTCAGACACTTGGTAGTTTGAAAAGGTGAAAATTGTTCAGGAAGATGATTCTGAAAGTGTGTTTTTTTTTTTTTCATAGTTTCTTCCTTGCATCCAATTTAAATAACTACCTCTCCAAGTGAATGTGGGGACAAATTGGTGCTAGATGAGCTTCTTTATGCAGAATGATGGGGATATGAATGCAATTTCTACAAGAAATTCTAGTTAAATTTAACAGTTAATCTTGAAATAGAAGGATAATTATCTTTCTAGAAACTTTTTCCAGCCTATCTGTTTTACTTCAGCATGCATAATACATCTCTATTTGAGAAAGAGAAGCACCTGCCCAGCACAAGTTACTGAGTGAACATGGTATTTTTATACCTGTGATATTTATTCTTTGATCAAAGTTCTAACCAGTTCTAGTTTAGATGAGAGAGGTTTAAATCCCTCAGGCAGAGAAGGATCTTCAGTCCTCTCATGTACTAGATGAATATATTAAACACAAGACCAGTGTTAGAGGAACCAGATAACCAAAGTTCTGGCTGACAAAAAGAAAAGCTGTTTTACCTTCCCAAATGTGGTCTTTCTCCTATCAAGGAATAGCTCCTGTATGTTTCTCATGAAAGCCAATATCCTAAGTATCAGCAGTCTGTAAATCAGAAAATGCAAGTGAGAGGAAGTGACAGCATTTTGGCAAAACATGAGAAAATATTGTATTTTCTTTTTCTCCTTTCCTTTCCTTTCCTTGCCTTGCCTTGCCTTTCCTTGCCTTTCCTTGCCTTTCCTTGCCTTTCCTTGCCTTGCCTTGCCTTGCCTTGCCTTGCCTTGCCTTGCCTTGCCTTGCCTTTCTCTTTTCCTTTCCTTTGCCTTGCCTTGTCTTGTCTTGTCTTGTCTTGTCTTGTCTTGTCTTGTCTTGTCTTGTCTTGTCTTGTCTTGTCTTGTCTTCTCTTCTCTTCTCTTCTCTTCTCTTCTCTTCTCTTCTCTTCTCTTCTCTTCTCTTTTCTCCCTTTCCATTTCTGAATATAGAAGGCATTCTAATTAGTTGTGTGTCAGACATTAATAATTTAACCTTTCTGTCTTTAACAACTATATAAATCCAAATACCTTTTTGATTTTTTTTTATCCCTGAGTATTGCTGAAAGGGACTTAATCTCCCTGAATTAACAAAAATCGAAGCTAATTTAAAAAGCTTAACAGGATAAACTAGATTTGATTAAGAGATAAAACAGCCTTACATTAAATGGTTTTTCAGTTGATATTTGTGAGACCTATAAATTATGTATCACTGCTTTGAAAGTCTGTGTAGAAATTCAATTGAGAGGTCATTTCCTTGTGGACAGAAGATAGCCTTTAAGCTATTTTGAAATAGGATAAAGAGAAAAGGGAATAGAAAAGGAAAGGCCCAAAGGGAGTTTAGGTTTATTTCACATAAAACTTGATGTGGTAAGTATTCATAAACTTTGTTGTTGTTGTTGTTGTTGTTAGATATAAGAAATCCTTACTTTCAATAACTATTTTTTTAAATCAAATTTAAGATTTAGAGGTACACCAACCCAAACCAGGATTTTTCAGATGTTGAAAGTCAGATATTTAATACTGAAACTAAAACAAAGTGCTCTGACTGCTATGGTGTCAGGTAAGATGGTGGTATTCCTTTATTCCTAATCTGTTGTGAAATCTAGTTACGTTAGTGGCAAAAGCCTACCAGTTTGGGTCCACCAGTGAAGTGCAGGGGAGAATGATTAATTTTCACCTCTCTTGGGATTGATTTCTTAGAATGAAGGCAGAAACATATTAACTGTCAATGAAAAATGTGATTCCTGTAAACATATATCAGGAGGTAAATGGTAGTTAAAATATATTTGTGGAGCAGGGACAGAGTTAAAGAAACTAATAGTTGCCTAAAGTAAAAATATGTTTTGGAAAAATATCCCAGTCCGTTAACATTAGAGCAAGGATACCAGGGAATCTACATGAAAGAAATTGTGTCTGCAAGCAGTTTTATCATTTCAGATTTCCATTTAAGGAATATACATGTTCTAATATAAGATCTCCGTACCTTAAAACGTTTTAATTCAATAAAATTTTGGCAAATACAAGTGTTAAATTATGAATCTAATTTTTATCTAAAATTTTTGTTTTCATAAAACCAGAAAAAATTAAGCTTGACTTCCTGACAGATCAGCATTTGCTATACTTCTTTTTACTCTTAATATTATATCCATATGCTCTTAATTATATCATAATTAGTTCCAAGTTCAATAGCTAAAAATATTGTTCTTCATCCACATTGACATACTTAATATGAAGTGGTAAAATCCTTAGTCTCTGGTAGATCAAAGAGCAGCCCCACATTCCTATTTGTGTTCAAGCAAATTCTTGATTTTGAAGGCTTTTTCGTTGCTTGTTTTTAATTCCTTTGGTATTTCCATAACCAGGAATTACAGAATATGGTTTAAGAGTTGCTAATGATACTTTAGCAAAATATAAAATCCTTTGACTGGACTTAAATTTATGGTCAAAAATTCATACTTTTGTAAAAGAAGTCACATTATGGTTGGAGTACAGACCCTTCCCCACATTTGTAAAAATGGACAGCCCTGCAATTACAGTAATTTGAAAGAGACTGGCTTGTGAGAAGTCAGCTGAGGAACTAGTATCGTCACAGTATTCAAAGCAATTCTTGAACAGCCAAGAACAGAAAGTTTCCTTACAGAGTCTCAGACTATCACAATTTTTTTTCTATTCCATGAGGAAATGTCTTCACACCGGAACACAAATAGTTATGCTACACTCTGTGAAAAGAGCACTTTCACATCTAAACATCTAAACTAACATCTGTTTTAAATGAACTTGGTTCTGTATGGCATCCATTTGCTGTATACTTTTCAGAATAAAAAACAAGAACACCAACACAGTGCATTCAGGCTCTGAAACACATGTAAACTGGTACTAAGGAAACTTTTACATAGCACAGTTACTTTCTATTCTGGAGAAACATCCAGAGAAGAGTGTCCTGGTTTCAGCTTAATTCAGAGTTCATTTTCTTCCTAGTAGCTGCTATAGTGCTGTGTTTTGGATTTAATATGAGAACAATGCTGATAACACACTGGTATTTTAGTTGTTGCTCAGTAGTGCTTACACTAGTCAAGGACTTTTCAGCTTTCCATGCTCTGCCGGGTGCACAAGAAGCTGGGAGGGAACGCAGGCAGGANGAGTCCTTCTGAAAATCCTTAACCACTACAAGTCTCTGCGTGAATATTGGATGTTTTTTATAGTCTTGACTTCATACCTGTTCACACATTATCTCTCTATCTTCTTGTTGGTACTACACTGTCTTTACTGAGTTAATGATGTGTATACCTATTTGATTCAATAACTTCGTGAGTCAGTTATGCTAATTTTACTGTAGTTTAGTTAAGAACAAATACCATGTTCTTCCCATAGGATATATAGCTAATGAATACCCCATAATATTTTACCATTCTGTTTTTCTCTTTGCTTCTGTTTGTGATTCACTATTTATATGTTTAGTTTGCACAAGAAGTAATAAGTTCATGGATTTTTTTTCCCCCTAGGTGTGATTAAGAAACTTAAGGAAAGCTGCCAAGGATAATTTCCCCTCCCCTCCCCCCCCCAGTAGGCGTAATGAAGCCACCAAAAAAATGAAAGAATGCACAGACAAGAAGGTAATAATAACTGTTACAGTTTAATCCAGCAGGCAACTAAACACCACACAGCTGTTCGCTCACTCTCTCCCTCCCCATTGGGATGGGGGAGTAAAATCGAAAACAAAAGTAAATTTGTGGGTTGAGATA
>VZTL01005304.1:0-15310 GCA_013400535.1 Scopus umbretta
AAAAAAAAAAAAAAGGAAGTTTAGATCTAGTAAGTACTGAATACTTTCTCTGACTGTTGTGCAATTTTGAAAAAATCAGATTAACAGAATGAAGAATCATGAACTTTCTCTGCAACAGCCATATAACTATTTTATTATTACTTAAATTTGTTTCAAGAATATTGCTGAAGACCCTGTAAATCTGCACATGTAGTTGGAGTAGAAATATTTTTGCCACACCTTCCAGACCACTGGGTAAAGCTGGAAATTATATGAAAAATTCTCATTCTCAGTAAATCTACAGAATGAAACTATTGACATTACTTCCAAGTATCTGTCTTGTTTAGCTTGCTTCATGATGGCAAAATCCACTCACAGCTACAAGAAGTATTTCTTTGTGTTGCAAGCATAGGTCCAACTATTGGAGAATAATTGTTCTGATAACCTGTTGTTAATTACAGAAATGCTGAGTGCTTCAATGCAAACAAACAAACAACTGAATAAATAAACCAAAAGAAAAATTATGTATTTCTAGTAAAAAGGTTTTCGTTTTGCACTCCTACTGGCAACAACAACAAAAAACCCTGAAGAATTGAATAAACACAGTACAAATAAGAATCAAAGCTTTTATTTTCAAAACCCTTTGAGATAACCATACTTATTGAGCCATATACAAAATAATTTATTTTCTTATCTACAGGAATTTATTATCTCCAGGATTTACATTTTCAACATATAGCCCTTCCATAAGCCTTTCAGGTGGCTATTGCCATGCAATTTGGAAGATTATTCCAGATTTTCACTCCTGACTACATTTCTAGTTATAATTTATAACCATGTATTTATTCTGAGTAGCCATATTTCCTTCCCAAGTTTTGTTTGGCTGCGCTAAATACACCCCTTTCCTTAAATATCTCTTAAATATCAGTCAAACCGATTTTTCATTCTCTGAGTCGCCCCCGGAGCTCTCTACACCTGTTTAAGTTAAACTTTATTGAACACAGGTGACTGCCACTACAGAATATTCCAAATTAGGTCTTATCAATGCCTTGCATGATGCTGTATTTCCTGTCTTTCCTAAATGCACTAATGCCTTGCAAAATTGCATTAGAGTTGCAGCAGTTTCCCATAGCCATCTCCCAGTCAACTGACATTGTCAGAACATTTTTATCTTCTGTTTTATGTAAGTGAACCACTAACTCCCACTTACCTCACTGAGAAAAAAAAAAATCCCTAAGAATTCCTAAGAATCAGGTTAATACTACTATGAGTAACTTTTACTATTACCCTCTATACACATAACTTTTTGGTATTAAGTTTCAAACCATTTCTACCACTCTAGCTGACAAACTTGTCTAACTTTTCTTATTTATGGTCCTTCTCTGCATTAGCAACACCTTCCAACTTTGTATTACTATTAGTCTCACTAAGACTTGCAAATAACTCAAGAAAAAGGAAACAATTACAAAGTATAATAGGTCCCAGGAAAAAAAAAAAAAGGCAGCATTGGTATCGTGATTAGTCTGAAATGAAGAGTAAAAATAATGTTACTGTAATAGTGAGAAAATAATTATGAAGGGAATGGTTGGCAACATCAAAGATGTAATGATTAATTTTATTTGTTACCTGTAAAATATCTTTCATGTGCTGCATTACATAGTATATGAATAATACACACTAACCTACACAGATATGAGACTCCCTAATTCCTCCTACCCTAAGTATCCTTGAGATAGGCAGTAGTAGTGTGGATAGTAAACTGATATAGCTCCCTGATTCATAAGTAATTCTGTAACTGGAGAGCATATGACACTGTTCTAACCCCAGTATGTTTTCCAGGATACTTTGTCAATTAAGTGCCTCCTGTTCCAAAAATGAAATATCCAAACTGATGCTAGTGGGAATAAATTGTCAGAGATGCTATCAGAACAGCTGAGTTTCCTATATCCCAAAGGTTTCTGACAAGCAGAATAAATTAACAAAGTCAGAGTGCCAGATAAAGCATTTGTAGTTTTTTTTCTGGACAGGGATCTAATTTATATCTATCTGAAGTAACTTCATATAGCAGTTTATGCTTCACTTTTGTGTTACAGTAACTCAATTAAGAATACAAAAAGTCACCGTAAAGCTATTTATTAGAGAAGCTCTCTAAACTACTTTTAGATTTCATGGAGGATATACAACCAAATGCAGGGAGGCAACAAGCTGAAATCTACAACATTCTGTAATACACTGTTAACAGAAATAAACTCAGATTTTCTTTCTACTTATTTCAAATAACATCTTACATAAGCCTATTTGCTAAATTCACTTCTTGATAAGATAAAGAGCTACTTAGGTTGCCCTACTACAGCTCCATATTGTTACAGTGAAAAAACATTATGCTGAGAAAATGAAGGTTTTATAGGCAATATGTAGGTCATCCAAAAATGAATGCCAATTAAACGTTTACATTGCACCATACAGCTATGTATTCTATAAATGTTTCATATTTAAATAAATTCTATTTTATAGACTAGTAATGCAAATACATTAATCTTAATTTTATTCTCCAATGACAATAGTTCTCTAGGACTAAAATTACAACTCATGATATCTTAAAAAAAATTAATGATCTTCTAAAATCTAAACCAAATAAATTTAAACTATTTTTTGTATATGTTTTTAATATAATTTCCACAATCTAGCAAAGCTAAAAGATATTTTAATCCATTGGATAGAGCAGATATATCACTATGGCTGTCTAACAGCAGAAAACCCTTATTCCTGTCTGCTTCATTGTTGGACTTCCTTGATGTAGGAATTATTGTTTCCTATCTTGGTTTTCACATCAGTGAAGGACAGAGACTCCTTTCTTGGAGAGAAAAGGTTGAAACACTCCTCTTACTCCTATGCCTGTATTTTTATCAAAGTAAAAAGTAGTGATTTGAAGATGCACAGAAGCAGGGACAAAAGTAACTGGTCTCACCAGTGAGTAAATCCACAGATGAGATCACTGTATGTGCATCACATGCAGAATTTTTCATAAGATTTTCAAGTTAAACACATGGCCTTATGCAGGTTAGTTTCTCATTTATATTATGTCAAATGAGAAACTACAGCTAGGCAAAATGATTACTTCCGTTTTTTGTTAGATTATGTACAGTGTATGTGACCCAGCTACTAACTGGATTATCTAATTAATTTTAGGATATCTAAGTGTTTGACATATGACCTAGATGGCTTTAATTCACTGGACTACTGGAAAATCAAACAAAAAAATTATACAAAGGCTTTCCATACAAAAGTATAGGTATTTTCGACACATTAGATGCAATCAAAGGAGGTAAAGCGCTTCTGAAGGACACTCCCTGAACAATTTTGTTAATGGAGGGAACAGAAGTAAAGGTACTAACTACAATCAAGGCATAAATAGGACATAGTTTCAAGAGACGACTAAAACAATCTAGCTGCCTGACATAGATGAAGAGGTGAGGTCCCACTTCCCTCTCTCTCCCCATCTCCATGTCTGGATGTGCACTACCCTTTCTGTCCTTCAGATTGCTCCAGTATGGTCTTGATCCCTTGCTGATCAATTCAGCTGACCAAACCAGAAGAATACTATATCCACTGTTGGTTTAGCGAGCAACAGTGTCTCTCAGGATTAGCCAAGCAGTAGAACTTACTCAAGGGAAGCAGCAGGAGCCAGCAGGGCCAAATTATCATTTTGGCAGCAGCAAGCTATTTCGTTGGCTCAATCATTTCATGAAGCACTACGGATCATGGCTTAACCGGAGAAGTCTACAAGTCTGGGCCTGGTTGAAAGCAGTGGTTCCATGAGCCTTAAAGAGAAGTTTGTGCACTACTGGATCATCCGTAATTCATAATTTGACAGAATCCCTACCAAATTAGTTAAGGGCCATACAAGAAAGTTCCTATTTATTGCCACCAAGGCCTCCACAGCCAAACCACATTATGAAAATCATGTGGTTTAAGACAACTGGTAATGAAAGAAGTACAGCAACTTAGTCAATACATCATTGCATGGTATAAACGTCACATTTATTTCAGAAGAATTGGGGACAAAGGTTTTACTCCTTAGTGGCAAGGTTATTAATAAATCTATAAGATCATGTGAAACAAGCACCAATAGAACCCTTAGACTAATTTGTTAAGGTTATTTGAATACTTCAAATCTAAGCTTTATGATTTCTAACACTGAGATCTCACAAAATAGCAGTGATTAAAACTGTCTAGTCAAAACCTGATATATCCAATAAAATTCTCAACCTGTTCAAGAACCTCATCAACATTTTTGGTAAGGAAAAGATATTGTGTGTACTAAAAGATCTTTCTAATAAAATAGGCCCTTTGGACAAACTGCTGACCTGTCTAAATGACAGGCCCTTTGGACAAACTGCTGACCTGTCTAAATGACAGCAAAAGACCCAATAAAATTAGTGACGACTTATCCAAACAAACATCAATGGTCCAAACTAAATGCTATTTACTTTATGGTTTGTGGCTTTTCACATGGCAGTACAATAAAAGGAATTATTCCGTAGGTTTTCTGAGTACAAAATACCTTCATACTTGAAACATGTCTATGGAGACAGACACAGATAGCTTCCTGAAGATGAACATAAATATGCTGGAAACCTTAATATGAAGAATTATTATTATTTAACATGAATATAAACCACTGGTCCTCTTAAAAGTTCAAAATCCAAATGGCTCCTCTCAAAGGTTATGTCAAAGCAAGGTTTCACTGAAGTCAAATATACAGGTGATCCCTTTATACCAACTGAATCTACAAGAAAAAAATAGTTCCTTAAATGTTCCCCAATGTACTGCAGCCTGGTTATGTGTTACTTGCATACTATTATCTTCCGTATAGTGTTTATTTATGGACAAACTACTTGAATTATTTTTGATATGAAAATATTGGCTCATGTTACATAATTTTTAGAATTAAATTTGGAATTAGTATTAATATATCAAAGAAAAACTGCTCTGCACTCAAAGTTTCATTGCCAAAAGATTAGACTTGATTTGACATTATATATAGGCTGCTAATATTTCTTTATTCAAAAATAAGGTAATAAAAATTTCAAAAAAAATTATGACTATTTAGTAATTGATTTACATTAGCCCGAGTACAACTGCCTTCTAAGGCAGATTTAAAATCAGCACTCTGGAGGCAATGTCAACATTCCCATTTACTTCGGTACAATAAGGTTTGGGAATGAGGTCAATAATACTATGACAACTTAAAGAAACTTCATCGTTTTTCTCTATGTAGATAATGGCACTGCTAGCAAGGCAAATAACAGCGTGTTTATTTTTCTAACGTTCCATCTACTCGCCTGAAAACCAGGTTGCAACACGATTGTCACAAAGGGAAAGTCAGAATATTTTGAAACAGTTGCATTTTATCCAGCGAAAGTATGAGCAAAAAGGAAGCATTCTTACTCCTTAGACTAAGTCTATTAAAAGAATGCTAAAGAGAACAGAGCATGCAGATCATCTGGAGAATTCAGAACTTAAAGTGATTAATTAGACCTTATTTTGTCTCAAGCAGATTTACTAAGCTTTTTTCAACTTAGCCCCATTGTTTGTAATTACCAAAATCACACCTCCATTGGCTAGTCTTAGCCGCTTCATGCATGAACAGCAATCTGATTGAGCACTCTTGTTAGGATTTCATTCGTCATTGTAATTAGCCATAATCATAGCCTTCCTGGGTGCATGAGAATGTGCAAACGACCGATTCACAACCCCAGCCTATTTGAATATGAATCTTCCCAGTAAGAAGCAATAAAATAGTGGAAACAAAGCAGTTTCTCTAGGGGATTTTGTAAAGCATCCCTGTCTCTGCTTCTCCCCCCTCTAAAAACGTTCCCTTTTTAGTATCTGAATTCTGTTTGCTAAAACAAGGCTTGCTTAATGAAGACAATGGCTTATTATTTCTTTAAGTGGCACAGCAGGGTCCAAGTATTCCAGGCCCAGCTCTTTCAGCCTCTGCCAAGGACACAAGGAACAAAGGGGCAGGCAGGAACGCGAGGCAAATAGACCTCTCCTTACACTGGAGTTTGGGAGCACTTTCCGCGGAGCGAGACCCAGGTCTGGGCTATTCTGGAACTCAAAGACAGAGGCTTTTTCTCCTCGTTCCTGTAAATGACTCGCCGGTCGCAAAGAAACCTCATTGCAGCAGGCACGGCCCCAGCCGCGGAGAGCCAGGCAAAGTGGAGGAGGGGTGGCACAGCCAGCTCCACCACAAACGCATTCGGAGTGAGCCACCTAATGGTGACAAAATGGTGGCTGCTCTTCACGTCCAGCCACGAGAAGTTCCTGCGGGAGACAGCCTTGCGAATGGGCACTGGGTGACGGCCAAAACTACTCTCCACCACAGCAGAGAATTAGGGGGGGAAACGCGAATTTGGCCGACCGCGGCTCGGGCACGATGGTTAGGTAATTTTTTAACACGCTTAGCCCTATTTCGGCAAGAAGAAGCCTCAGAGGCGCATCAAGTGTCAAATATAAGGAATTATTAGTTAAGTTGCCACGCACCTCTGGGCTGAAGTGACATTTTGACCTGTATGACCCCCGAACCGGCCTTTCTTGAGTAACGAATATTAAGGGATTTTTTTGTTTATTGAGGAAATAGTCATTTTGAAATACAGCCTGGGATCTCTTCGCATATAGGCTTGCAGTTTTGTTAATAAATTTAATTTTGGAATTACATTCCTTTTATTTCATATAATGTGTTAAATTAGTTTATTCTCTTGCTACGATTTCTTGTTCCCAGATCCTCCAACACAGCCATGCAATGATATTTTATGCACACAAATATTTTATTCAACTAACAGTACTATTAGTAAATAATGCTAATTATATTAATAAACTATAGATTAAGTAAATATCTAAGTAGAAAGTCTCTTCACACGAGCATGAAACTAAATCCACAGTATTAAACTTAATTTCAATGAAGATAAAGCTACAAAAGATTTTTTATGTATAGGTCTCTCTACCTATATAGCAGAAATGGAAGGTCCAAGTGTTTGACACTCACAGTCTTGAGTCAGCGATTGTTAATTGTTGTCATTAACGTAACACCTCTTTTACCCTCATAAAAGAAGTCTAACCCGTTCATGGTAAAATGGAAAGCTCGGGATTTACCGCAGCTCATAAATGTGATAGCTACTAGATCACATATTAAATAATATTGTAGATTGATCTTCACTACTTTTAGAAATCTTGCTAAATGTTGGGGGGGCAGGGATGACACTTGTCCTATTCCTGAGGGAAGAACTAATCTCAGTGCTGAGCTGTGCTTCCTGTGAGAATGCTGAAATCTATGGTCAGACCATCCTGAAGAAACTGCAGCATGGAAGAGATGCAAATTAAGTCCTGCTAAATGTTGCTCTGCCATACTAGCTCAGAAAATAGTTCCATAGCAACCATTTCCCTGTCAACCCTTACAGGCCACGCTGAAGAATCTTTCCCAGAGGCTGAAAAAACACTACTGTTTTAATTAGAACAGCAAACACTTTTTAAGTAACAACGTTCAGCAAGCTGCCACATAAAGGCACCTAGTAACACAGAGGTTTATGCCCTCTCAGTCTTCTCCGCTGCCTCAGAACAAACAGAAATCAGGGGAGCAAACAGGACAGGCTCAAAGTTTTGTGACAGTAGCTACTGCAGTTGCTCTCCTGTTTCACCCCATTGGGTACATGTCGGTGGGTTGCCTGTTGCTGCAAGCACTCTGTAAGGGTATTTGCATTCTGAAGTAATCATTAGAAACCTAACAAAATTGCAACATCACCTCCTGCCCTTAGGTAAACAACCGCGCTGAATAATCCCCTCACCTTAAGATGCAAAACATTTAACAATAGAGACGGGCGTTCAGAGAAGTGTTGCTGCTTTCTTTGCTTCAGTTTTCTTGGGCAGCTGAAGCAAACAAAAGAGTTTCTGACACTTCTGCAGCATGCCTCTTCAGCAACTTTCAGTAAAGGAAACAGGTGAAAGAGATTCTTCTGGGTTCAGTGAGATTTATGTCACTCTTTACTATTTAATTTAGATTTTAGGAATTCATCCTCCTTATTTGACTGACGTTTTGGGTAACCGCTAGAGAAAAAACACGTTAAATTCTTCATACCAGTACATGTAAGGACATATTCCATTGAAAACTAAAGGTAGTAAGTGGAAGAAAATCTTTGCGCTCATTACACAAGATATAAATGGTTAAACTACAGCAATATGGAATAAGATGCAAACTATTAATGAATCATCATTTTATTGTAATAAAAAACCTGTTCCATATACATTTATCATTACAATATTTCACCAAAATATTTTAACACTTTTCTGCATCAAAAGTCATCAAAATACAAAGAATGAAGTTCACTTCTCCCATGCAATCTAAATAAAAAGTGTGTAGGGCAGCATTTGCATATTCCATTCAAATAAGATTACAGTAACTATTAAAAGAAAAATCTTGGCACATGTGCGAACTCTTTGGAAAAGAGGATCTTAAAGTTATTCCTCTTCTGTGGAGAAGTTAAAGGATTCTTCCTATGTCTTATGCTTAATTTTGCTCAGAAAGATGAAATATGTGTTATGAGGGATATTCCACATCACCTTCTCCCTAACTATTGAGATTCTACTCCAATGGATGTCAGCTGGTTAAGAAACAGTTTCTGTGCTGCCTCGGTATTTTTTTGCCATGCTATTTATGTTAGATTCACTATTACTCTACTGCTGTGTTTCTCACCACTGTGTGGCTACTGAAAATTTGTGACATTTAATGTTTCAGTTCCTATTAAAAGCTCTTCTGTGAAGTTTATTAAGAAAGACTAAATTAAAATGAAATTTAGATAACTTTGCTTTATTATTCTGTTATATTTGTTATATAAGTCCAGCCCACTGAGACCATGCAGCCTTCTCCTGAAAACAGAATAGAGATGATATTCTGAGCCAGCTATAAAATACACATATTTTTATATAAGTCTATATATATTTACATAAATATCAATATTTACATGTATGTTTAATTATTTGAGTGTCTTCTCAGTTGTAATTATTCCAGACAAACTATTCTCCCAAACCATGGATTCTGTGGGATGTATTTATGACCTAAACCTTTGAGGAGCCCTCTGGTTGCATAAACACAATGCTGCACAGTTTACTTTGTGCTCTGGGTTCCATAAAAATGAGATTTTGTACCATTTTATTTTTGTGGTCTACTAATATCAGACTTTAACTAGCTCATTTTCCATTGGTTTTCTATATGGCAATGCACTTCACAGCTCAGTGTAGAGAAGGAATAGTGATTTAGCTTAGCTTGGTGTCACACAGAGGTATAGTTAGAGCAGAATACGCAATTTTAAGTTGGCCACCTCCAGCGTGGCTCACCATAGCACTCACATACATATTTCCTTTTCCTACTAAAATGCATCCAATTGAGAGTAATTAGTCATAAACAAATGTATTGGTTCTTATTCTATTGAAATAAAAAAGCAAAACATTCCTACTGATATAATGGGAGTAAGATTAGGCTTCAAACAATTAAAAGGCATGAATAATAGCTGCTTACTGAAAGGTATTTTCTTCAGTACATATTGATACATACCTTTTCATAGCTCTATGAAAAGTTTAAGATATATCAACTAGTCTTTTAATAGAGACATGGAAAGATTCGATTTTGTTTTTTGAGGTTTTTCTTATGTAAGTGGTAGGGGGTTTTACTTTTTTCTTTTACAAGATAACTCTGTATTAATCTATACAGAGATATTTTTTTTTTTTCTTCAAAATATATCTAGCAAATTTAGTATGCTAGAATTAGGTTGCAAACAGTTAAAATACAGCATTACAACAGAAACTGGTTTAAACCTTCATTCTAGAACATTTTCAGTATGTGTCTACACTGCACAGTGTAGGATAGAAAAATACATTTATCTTTAGGATAAAGATAGGATAAATACAGGTAGAATAGGTAGACAAATAGGGTAGTAAAAATTGCAGGACAGTTCTGAAGTTGCACCATTGAGCACTATAATCTTAGGAAAATAATTGTTATACTTGCTGCACAATCTAAAATGTGATCTTTGCTTTTTACAATAATGTCATAAAGTTTTTGACTATACAATCAACCTTCCTACCCTTGACAGGATTGATTTACGTATTCTCTAGGTGGATCCTACTCAGAGAAGAAACACAGCATAGGTTTATTAGCAGCTCAGTGTCTACGAAACCTTTGATTCTTTGGCTAAAGAAGCTGAAAGGTTTGTTACTAAGAAAGAACTTCAGGAAAAGAAGGAACGGGTGCAATTGAAAAAATGTTCTGGAGGAGGGCCCTGGATGCCCTCTTTCTGCCTCTGAAGAAAAAGCTGATGTCCAAGCCCATAGAGTATTTTACTTTAAGATTTTCATATGTCCACTTAAATATCCTCTCCTTGTTTTCCAGGGACCATACTTCAGAGTCCTGAATCCAATTTGCAGAAGTGTTAAGTAGAAAAATAAACAGGGTTTGTTTTGGTTTAGTTTAGTTTGGTTTGGTTTGGTTTTGAAAGGGAAAGATTGTTTCAGGTCTGGCTGGAAAGCGCATTTTCTAGGTTTTTAACAGAAACATTTCATTTTCCTAAAATAGCATACTTTGATTCTAAGCAATTTTGAAACATTTAATTTAAAATTTGAAGAATAGTTTCTAAAGTGTTTCAGGTAGAGCCTTCATAAAAACTGTATAAATCAGCAGGAGCTGCATTTTGAACACAAAAAGTAAATAAAAGGAAATAATCTGAACAGTCAGGTCTCAGAATAAAATTACTAGCTTCTAATTAATAACTAGATTATTAAAATAATTATCAGAGTTAGGTTAGAGTTAGAAATCTAATATGAAGTCTCCCTCTGTGACCTTTCTCTTTATCTGCAAGACAGGTTTAACAGTGTAAACTATGTAAAATAAACTGATGCACTTTTATGAGGCAATCTGATATTACACTGAGAGCGCTAGAAAAAAGCACAGGTTAAAAATGTATAAACCAACATAGTCTTCATGCAATGTTCTGAGGGACCACTGATTTGATATTTTATATTTTAAATTTTTATCCATGTGTAAAATGGATTTAAGATGTCTTCCCTCCCTCCTTCGCTCTGCTGCTTCTTCCTACTCTGCTGCCATGGCTCACGCTCCTTTCACTTGCACTAGTGCAAATGTCTGTGTGGCTGCCCTCAAGCTGCTGTAATGACCTGATTAAAAATAAAACAAAGAGAAAAAAAACCAAACCAAACAAACCCCGCCACAAACATATTTTTAACTGGGTTTAAGATCTACCATTTTAGTGATCTGATTAATAGAATGAAACTGAAGTGCAACTGAGGGAGCATTGAACTGTGGCACAGGACATGAACAAACAGATGGAACTTTTTAATCTGGTTCTGATGAACAGCAAGTGTTTATGTAGCTCTATCCCAAGTGAACTATCCATCGTGCATGTTAGACGAAGTGAGACCCTGAGGGAAAAATATATGATTCTGTAGTTAAAGAGCATAGTAATGAATCAACATACAGCTTTTGTGGATTGTGATGTTTGTGGAGTTTCCTAGTTTGGTAAAAAAGCAGATGAAAATTTAAGATTTATGTGGCACCATACCAACACCAAGAACATTTATGAGCAGGGACAGAACCTGTGACCATTTCTACATTAATAAGTATATGTTGTTGGTCATCGTGCTTGGATATGGAAGAACAGAACAGTATTCAAACACAGAAATTTTCCGAGAAATCCAGTGGTATCATTGGAACACAGAGACTCAGAAATCCTGAACACCGCCATAACTTTCTCCTACTCTTTCTAGCCCAGTATCTCCATTTGAAGAAGCCTGCTTTTAAAGATGCAAGTTATTCTTGCAAATAACACTACAGAAAAGTAAAAGGGGCCAAAACATTACCAGCCTGGATAGCTATGCCCAGGTATCATTCTTAAAGGCCAGTTGGGTTTATGTTGCTTACTTTGGTCTATCCCTAGTAAAGGAACAAGCTGCAGCCAAAAGCGTGCAGCCAGATCCAAGAGCCTGGGAAGGATTTTTGGATCCCATGGGTTAGATATTGTCTGCTTGTCCAACACAATGTCTTTGAGGCTTTCCAGACATTTCTATAGTTGCATAGTTTCTACAGTTCATGTTTCAAATCTTTACATTGATCATTCTAAATTACCAAGGTGAACCAAAAGTTAATAGGAGGAAAGAATATATAGATATTTAAGCACTTGAAGACAGTAAAACAGTAAACATAAACAAATGGAGAAACAGGAGGTTCACAGAATCATGCTTTTGTTTGTTTAACTACAAAATGCCATATTACCTTTCTGATATTATTGGTATCTTCATATGAGTAAAATTATCCATGTATACAAGACTTCTCTGGAGCAGATCTCCCATTAGCCACCCTTCAGTTTTCCACTTTTATATAAAAGAAAGCAAGCTAAAATCTGGTTAGAATTTTTCTACAGTTTTCTACATTCACATTTCTTAAAAAAATACTTCTTTCTGTCTATCTCAAGTTCCAAATTATTTGAAATATTTTTCAACCCTACTGTAGTTTATGTACTTGCTTGGAATATTTTCTCCTGTTTTTTTTTTTATTAAGAGTGCTTTCAATACAGAAGGATATTTCACATCTTTTGCCTTCTGATGTTTATTATTCAAAAAAGTTTTTAAATTGCAGTACCAAACCCTCATTACTGCAATAGCAGCAATCAATTCCAGGATGCATAGTTTATTTGTGTATGCACACGTGTGTGCATATATACATATATACATATTTATATACATACACACTTGTGCACACGCCCACAGTTACAGTCTTTAGAGAAGATATTTTCATAGCAACACCTGAAGTGACTTGACTTTCCTATAAGATGTGGATTTCTTATGTCCATTTTACATCCCCCCCAAAACATTGATGTCAAAGCCTGATATTAAGAATGATGAGTAACTGCATACAGAGCTTAAGTTGAGAGAGACCTTTAGAAACTTGAAGGCTAAGCAAACGGAAACATTGTGACAGTCGACAAGGAGAAGTGCAAAGCCCTGCAGCTGGGGTAGAGCAACCCCCTACACCAGTACAGTTTGGGAATTGACTGGCTGAGTAGCAGTCCTGCTCCCTTGAGGGTTATGGTGATTGCCATGTTGAGCAACAGCCAGTGGTCCTCCTATCACAAAGAAAGCAAATCACATCCTGGGCTACATAAAAACGAATGTGGCCAACAGGTAGAGGAAAGTTAATATCCTCCTTTAATAGGCAATGGTGAGGCTATATGTAGAATACTATGTCCCGTTCCCTTGCCACACCTTAAGATGTGGAAGAATTGGAGAGATGATTCAGCTGATGGTTACCAAGAAGGCTACGAGATAAATTAATTATTATTTCATATATTGCCTCTAGGTTCTGGTATTCAATAGGTCTGTAAGAGATTTGTGAGGTATTTTATATTTTTTCCTCATTTTTTTAAAACTTAAAAAGAAAACAGATAAGCCTCTCTACTTGAGTCACTTTTAGAATCTAATATGACATGACAGGTACTGTTAAAATTCTTCTACTTTCATTTAAATCACATGAAATATAGAGGCCCAAAGCACTTTGTACAATGTCAATAGACTAGCCATAGTAATTTAAAATGCTTCTGGCTTTCCCGCATCAAGAAGGGATTTTCCTCAGTAAGCCACATCAATTTCAAAGTCTTCAAGAAGAATCAGACTGACACAAGTTTAGAGAGCTGCTACAGTATGTTGACTGTAGGATCTAAAGCTGGAGATATTTTTACATTTACCATTTAGTTATGGTAAACTGAACATGAATACAAAGCTCAGACATCTTATGAATGCAATTGTAAATTTACCTGATATGGCTAGAAAGTTATAACAGTTATGTACTGAATAAATATATATGTATGTATAAATACTGCACATGGAAGAAATGTGGTTTTAAGTTAAAAGAATGTTAAGAATACAATGGAAAAAATTAAGTTCACTAACAGCATTTAAAGTTGTACGATTATTTCCGTGCCTCAGTTTCTTTACCTGTTAAACATCTGTGTTTCAGAAGCACTGGGAAGTCTTACTCATTAAGCAGTAGTATGTTCTGACATTTTCAAAGGAAAGGTGATGTGGAAATACAAAATAATAGGCTCATCCATCTAATTTCAGAGAATCACAAAATATTTTACTTTTGGAATAGATCTCTGGAGATCATCTCACTCACCCCCCTCCCTAAAATATGGCTAAATATTTTTCTACTATCTAAATGGAACTTCTTTTACTGAAAATTGTGACTGCTGCCTCCTGTCCTTTTGTTGTGCACCACTGAAAAGTGTCTGACTCTGTCTCCTCCATAACACTGCTTTAGGCATTGGAAGACTGCAATTAGATCTCCTTCAGCCTTCTCTTGCCCAGGCTAACCCAACCCAGCTCCTTCAGTGTCTCTTCATATGTCATGTGCCGCAGCACCTTTGTCATCTTCTTGGTGACCTCCCTGCTGGACCCTCGCCAATATGTTGATATCTGTCTTTTATTTCTGTGGGCCTGAAACCAGACACAGAATTCCAGATACAGCCTTAATGACTACTAAGCAAAAGCAAATAATCCTTTCCCTCAGCTCCCTGACTTTATATTGCTAATGTCATCTAATATGAGGTTAGCCTCTGCTGCTACCAGGGTGAACAGCTGAGTCATGATGACCTTAGTGTCCACCAGAACCCACAAGACCTTTTCTGTATAAGTGCCACTTGCTAGTCAGTCATTCTTCAACATCTCATTTCACTTAATTTAACCAAAAATAAATCCACTGAATTTTGGACTTCAAAAATCAAACTCTCTTGGAGTCAATAAGCATAAACTATAGTAAGACACATGTTAAAAAAAACCCCAACCCCCCAAAAAAACAAAGAAGTAATACATAAATGTATAAAGATTAACAGTGAGAAATACAATAAAATGCAAGGGCAAAATATTTGTGGAAACTCAAAATAATCTGGGATCTCAGACTGTCATTTAGAAAGGCAAGGACTTTGATGAGAAAATACCATCTTTGTTATAGTTTTGAAAATATAATGTAAAAGCAAAATACAAACTCAAAGACTTTCTGTTTTATAGCAATAAAAATTAAGTACCAACAGCAGTAAATGAAGGGGGTGGGGGGGGGAGAAAAGAAGATTCTGGAATAAACTCACAAACTAAACCAGATGATGGGAGTTTGGAAGGAGTACAGAGTGGTTAATGTGCTAGAAAACATTCAAACTGTAATTAATAGCAACAACCGGGCCGAAGATCTGATGAACAGGAAATGTAATAACAT
>VZTL01005306.1:0-17723 GCA_013400535.1 Scopus umbretta
TCCCGTCACCCCTGCGGACGCGGGGGCTGCGGGCAGGGCGTGCCCCGGCGGAGTCCCCCGCAGCTCGGGAGGGGGTGCCCTCCCCCGGGCCCTGTCACCGCGGGGCTGACCGTCCGCCGGGCTCCCCGTCACCCGCACCCGGCGGCCGCCCCGGCCTGCGTCGCCCAGAACAAAGGGCGGGGACCGGGGAGGGGGGCTCCGCGCAGCCGCTTCCCGGCCCCCGGCAGGGCTCTCCGCAGAAACCGGCCCGGGGACTGCTGCCGCCGGCCGGCGCTCAAAGGATTCCCCCTCCCAAGCTCCCGCAGGGTGGTTCCACCGGCGTCCCCCAAAACACGCGGCCCAGCTCGGGTGGGGCGCGGGGCAGCCGGGGACCCCCCCCTCTGCCGCAGGGCCCCAGCGGCCCCGGGTGCAGCCCCCACCTCCCGGCCTGCCTGCCTCGTCCTGCGGCCACTCGCCTGGGGCCGTCTTCGCCATTGCAGGGGGAGGGCTTCAGGCACCCAGCGTTGCCGCTTCGCGGGGAGCACGGTGGTGCCGGTGGCATCGCCCTCCCTGCCGCAGGACGGGGACGTTGCGGTGCCGAGCTTACGCGTGACAGGGGTGTGTGTACTCTTTGGAACAGGTCTGAGCCAGGTGCGCTCAAACCCTCGCCCCGGAGGCGAGGTGGGTGGGGATGTGCTTCTGGAGGGGCTTGGTAGGGGTGACGGCACGTCTGGTCCTCTAGGGGTGATGGCACGTCTAGTCCCTGCTTGGAGCAGGGTGAGGGTTATTCCAGAGGCACCGTGTGTGCGTGCGTAGGGCCAGGCCACCCCACGCACACTCTTTCTTCCGTGCTGTCTGACCCCCTCTGTCACGATGCCAACACATGAGGTCCCAGGGGCTTCCCAGTGCAGAAACCTTGTCCCCTGCCTGCCTCACGCACTGCCTGTCCCCTGGCAAGCAGGGCTGTCAGCACAGCCACCCTGGCCCTCCGTCCCGCCAGATGGGGGAAGAGCCCAAGCGCAGGGAGGAAGAGTGCCACGTGCTGCCCATCAGCAGGGAGAGCGGAACCAGGCGCTGGCGGTGTTGTAGGGTGCGGCGGGCAGCAGAGATGCGCTGTCACTGCCCACGGCTGGGGGCGAGCAGGCAGGAGCCGCAAGGCTGGCAGGTCCCTGTGCATGGTGCCAGCTGCTGTGCTGGCTCCTGTCACCAGGCCTGTTGGAGCAAGTGTGGGATGAGGACACTGCAAACCCCAGCAGAGCAGTGTATTTCCCTCCTGCGGTCCCCGGTGTCTACATCCAACGGCTGGCAGGGCGCTCCTGGCCTCCCTCCCTGCCCTGGGCCCTGGTTCTTTCCTTCCTGGGGTGATTTTTGCAGCACTGCTGCTGGCTGCAGAAACATCGGAGGAGGAGGAGGAGCCCCCTCACCTCAGCAGCTCTGGGGCAGGATGGCCTTTGCAGGCCTGTTCTTGCCGTTGAGACCCAGCACTGACTGCTCTTTCAGATTTGCAAGTCACCAGCTCCAGCACCTCTTCCCTTGTCTCCATGTGTGTCTGTGAGTGGAAAGTCCCCATCACATGGCGATGCCATCTGGTCATCTCGCAGCGTCAGGGTGTCTGCAGCAGGCAAGGAAACACCAGGAGAGGCTTAAGCAGCGAGGATGTTCACACACGCTGTAGACAGGCACAGCAAGCAGCCCTGTGCTTTAATATGACCAGCAGGTAGGGCCTGTGAGCATCAGGCTTCAGTGCAGAACAAGTACAGTTCTTTGATGTGGGTGGGCCTGCACAGCATGTCCAGCTGTGGTGGGCTCATGGCCATCGCTTACTAAGTCCTTCCATCCTCGAAAAGAGCCCTGGGGTGATGGAAGGGCTTCAGCGAGCCCTTCAGCATGTGTTGCCGTGGGATGCCTGAAAATTCAAACCATTTCTCACAGTCAAAACACATAGATGACCTGTGGAGAGGGACCATGCTCTGGCACTGGCTTCTTTAACCCATCCTCCTATAGCAGGAGCTGGTTGCCTAAAATCAATAGATTCAGACCAAAAATAACATGGTTATTTTGGTACATCTTCCAAAAAGCTGTATCTTTTGTGGTACATCTTCCTAAAGCTGTCCTCCTGAGCAACTGTTGTATCAAAGCTGGCTTGGTTTGGTTTTCCTGAAGGTTCTACTCGGTGGAAGCAAACATTATTTCAGGGAACTGTAGGGATTTGCATTACTCAAGGGCTAAGCTAGATCATTTGATATGGGAGAGGGGTAGAAGTGAGGACTCTCAGCATGCACCACTGCTTCTCTCTGGCTGCAGGGACTTCTCTTGCTCTCACTGATACCCTAATTCTTGGGGGGATCATGCTCTTAAGCTGTGAGTGTCTGTATCTAATAGAAAAGCAGTTTGTGCTGAGGGGAGGGAAAGGAGGAACAGGCTGCAGAGGCCTCATGGAGCAGAGGATGCTGGACTACGCCCTGCCGGCCACAGGAGGATTGCCAGTTTGCTCAATGCCTTGGCAGCTTTTTAACCCTGCTGAATGCATGGTACAGACCTTGCAACGTGCCCGAGAACCTGTTCCCCGTTCCCTCTTGTGGTCCCTCTTTGCTGACCACCAGATTCCACTGCTCAGGAAACCAACGAGGATGTGCCTCCCAGCAGGTCAGAGTTGTCCAACAACAGTGGTTTCAAAGCAGGTTTCAGCTGCTCTCGTCCTCCTCCTTTCACCAGCCCCATTCCTCCGTCACTGGTGACAGGGCAGACTGACCACTGTGGGGCGGAGCCCACCCAGAGTGGTGGGATCTCCTACTGGACCTCAGTTCCTCCAGGAAGCAGCAAAATTTGTAACTTGGAAAGAGAAGGAAATTTTATGGTTTTTACAAATTTCTTTCCCTAAATTAGTGCCTGGCAGTGCTGGCTACACATTGAGGTGCCTGAAGTTACAGATCTTTTTCTGAAAGACGGTTTTCAGCTATCTTGTATTTAGTGACCCAGGTCAGGGCCGTGACTTTGGGATTGAAATAAATATTCACTCTCCATGATCTCGCAGCTGCCTGGTCTTTAAAGTAGTGTTTGCTCCAGGCCTTTTTTCTCAGGCAAACACCAAGGAGCAAGGCAAACACCTAAAACTCTGAATCCTTTTTCACGGTCCAAATCGCTCCCACAAGCATGTTTTTGAAAAGAGAAAAGTGAAGATGGAAGTAACTGCCACGCTTGGGGGATCCCCCTGGTCCTAGGTCATTTCAAACCAGAGCAGTTTTCCCTATCGATGCTCTTGTCAGTTTTTGTCACCAGTATTGCCCCAAGCATCACTCTTCCGTTGCCACATCCATGTTCAGCCACACTGATTGTGTGGGAGAGGCTGCGTGGTGTTGCCCAGATTTGCATTGCCCTTCGGACAATTGCTGCCATCCCGTCTCCCCAGAAAGCTTCCAGCTGAGCTGAGAGCAGTGTTCATGTAGTGTGAGAAGGTGAAGGAAGGCAGGCTGTGGTGTGAAGTCCAGTATTGGTAAGGAGGTACCCATCTATCTGGCACTCTGTTTGGCACTTGTGAGGCCACAGCTGGATCCTGGGTCGAGTTTGGGACCTTCCAGTACAAGGAAGGCATAGACACTCTGGAGTGACTCTGGGAGGGGCCATCAGGATAGTCGAGGGGACGCAGGATGGCGGTCAAGCACTGGAACAAGGACCTGTAGAAGCAGTAGGATCTTCATCCTTGGAGCTACTTGGGGTTTGACCGAACAAGAGGTTTGAGCAGAGACCCCCAGAGGTCCCTTCCCACCCCAGCTATCCAAGGGGGCTTGCTGCAAACTGCCAGAGGGAAGCAAGGCTCCAAATCTTTTTACATTTCCCATGTTTTGCGATATTAGGTCCAACAGGGAGTCCTGCTGTATGTGACAAAGAAACAAGGCCCTTTCCTAAGCTGTGACCTTTGTATCATGGTGTGCTTCCCTGCATCCTTCTACTGCATTTAAGAGTAACTGAAATTTTGACTTTTAAAAAATGCCACCAGCAAAGAACATTTTTGGATGGTGCTGCCAGTTCCCAGTGTGAATTAGGAAATTATTATTTTCCTTTGGAAAATGGAAGTGTCAGATTCAAAACAGACTTGAGTAAATGCATGGGTTTTCATAACTAAAAGAAACCACAGGAGCCAGTACCAGCTTAGAGCCTGTTTCTTTTCTGTGATGCAGGGCAAAGAAACAGCCTCCTTCCTCTTCCCTACTGCACAGGTCCTTTGCACCAAGCAGATAATTCCTTCATTAATTGAGAAGTTTGTCTGACCTCTTTGTTTCCCCTTTTAGGCCATGAACCCGGCCTTGTGCAGCTGGTGAATTACTACAGGGGAGCAGACAAGCTGTGCCGCAAAGCATCTCTGGTGAAGTAAGAAATTCACTGAAATGTTACGTGGGATTTGCAGAAATTTTTCTTCTAACCGTTGTTGAGTGTTGAACCTGTTCGGAGGGTATTCCACAGAACAGCTGCCTTGGGAGCGTCCTGGCATGTGCTGTCTTCAGACTCCTGTGCTGGTCTCTAGAGCTATCTGTGTGCACAAAGACCTTTTTGTAACTTCAGGGGAAATGCCATTTCCACTGAATTATGTCTGCTTGAAACCATAGAGTGTATTGAATCAGATTAGAGCCAAATCAAAAGGAAAAAAAACAAAACAAAACATATCTGCTCTTTTTCCTTGTGGACATTTAATTAAAGCCTATTCCTTTTATTCTTTGTTTCATACAGAGATGAGACACTAATATGCCTTTAGCTAATCAGATTTGTTGGTCAAACAAATGTTTGGAGACATCTCCAGGCAGAGCTCTGGGAGTTATATCTGCATGACCAACCTTGCCAGGGTCTCCTGGGGAAATGTGCATGAGCTTTCATTGTAGATAACCCTCAGCCCTGTGCAAACTCTGTGGCCATTAGGGCACCTTCATGTCAGAGCTTTTGATCTCCTTCAAGCGCTTGATTCCACGTTAGTGTCTGTGCTGCCTCTTGCAGATGCAGTCCTGCAGACTCTGTGTGCTGATCTGAGGCCTCTCCTTCCCCTGAGAAGAACCTGGTCCCAGTTGCTTTCTGTACAGTGATGAAGGTGTATGTCAGGAACTAGCAGGGTATTTTTTAAACAAGCCCTCGTGCTCCCCAGCTGGATTTTTCTGCAGCCCATGGTCTACAGGCACTGCTGAAAGTGCTTGCACACCTCTCCTGAAGCTTGGCTGACCTTTCTAACTGTGGGGTCAACCATGCAGCAAGCTACTTATGAACCCAAGGGACCACAAATGATGTTCCTCAGGGCTCCCAGGGTGTCACTGACCGACTGCCATTTCGACAGAGAGGCACAAATGCACAGAGAGAATCAGCAAGTCATGAGCTCTGCTTTTTGTCCTAAGGAAAGCACAGAATGAGCATTCAGAGAGGCAGGCAGCTCCCTTGACTCTGAAACAAAACAGGCCTGGGCTCTGCTAACTGGAGTTTGCTAGCATCTCTGGACATTACTGGTAGAAGAGATGTGCCGGAGAGATCGGAGACTGCGTGGTGCAAGAGGGATCCCAGACACCCTGGGACATGAAACGTGTAGCTGTGTCCTCGCTTTCAGTGAGTTCCCAGTGGTCCTCATGCACAACTGGGACACCTGATCAGAACTCGGTGGGGATGGGATCAAGAGCTAAGCACCAGCACAGAGGACGTTACTGCTCTGGCTTCCCTTTTGCCTGTTGTCATCACAGCGTTCATTGTACCCCATTCTGTGTTAGCAAACACACCTGCTCAGTTCCCTTGTGCAGAGGTGATGCAGGGAATGCACTGCAAGCTCTAGTTACATGGAAACTTCTCTATTGATTGTTTCACAATAGCCATAGTATCTACAAAACGCTTATTGAGTGTGCAGGTCTGGTTCAAAGAGCAGTGCTTGACTGCGGGTTGAGGTTGCTATGATATCTTTAAGAAAACCCTAATTTCAAGGATCTAAGGAAAATACAATAATTTCACACAGACTATCTGTAAGCTGCTGTCCATCACCGAGTGAAACAGCCCAGTTAATGATGATCTTTACGTATTAAATTATGTCCATGCAGGTGGGGACGCTCTGGTAGATTAACAGCCTGTCTCTCTTCACCCAGGCTAATCAAGACAAGCCCTGAACTATCAGAGTCCTGCACATGGTTCCCCGAGTCATATGTGATTTACCCAACAAACTTGAAGACCCCTGTGGCTCCAGCACAGAATGGAATTCGCCATCTCATAAACAACACAAGGACAGATGAGCGGGAAGTCTTCTTGGCAGCTTACAACAGGCGGCGGGAAGGCAAGGAAGGCAATGTGTGGATCGCCAAGTCCTCAGCTGGCGCCAAAGGTTTGTTCTTCAGCAAAATGAGCCACCTTCTCATTATTCCTTACTCGTTACTTGATTAGTAGTGTCCCGGGGTTTGGCTGAGCCCAGCTGATATCTAGCCTGTCTATGCAGGCTTCAGCTACCAACTCCATGACAGTCAAGTCAGCATAGGGCGCTCCTTTTTCTGTGGCAAGGGGCTCCTGACAAGCATTGTAATGTGCATGTGCTACCTAGAACGTGGGTGGCAGTGAAAGGGCCTCCACTTTTCTACATATGAACCTCAAAATATGGGGAAGATTGCTGCAGGGAGGAGGCAGCGGGGACCAGCAGGCAAGGGGTATGTGGAGAGCAGGAGATAACAGGGAACAGAACAGGATCGGGGCAGAGGGGAGGGCTGCAGGCAGGACAGCAGCCTTCAAGGGCAAGGAGACCAGCTCTCTGTGCTGCAGCTAAGCCTGGTTTCACCTGGGCAGAAATACCACTGCTTGTCTTTAACTGAACCCAGATGCCTGGTGCCAGTGGCCTACCCATGGTCACGCTGAGAGACTGAGCATCCATGAGTTCAGTGCATCGAAATTACACCCAAGCCTGAGGGGAAGGTACCAGAGCAAAGACAAGCAATGCAATATTTGTATGTCCCTTTAATTTGAATAAGGCAATAGATACCTAAGTGATAATGTGTCCGTCCTTGTTCCATGGTCATTGCATTGCTCGCTCTACAGAAATAATGAGCTATTAGACAAGATAGCTGGACACAGCTATAGTTGTAATGCTTCAGTAACTATGTGCTGTCTGTCAGTTACAGCAGTATTGTGGGCACATTATCAGAATGGTTTTATGAAAACTTGCCTTGCCTTGCGTGCAGACTCCAGGCGGCAGAGCCCAGCCCAAGGAAGGACCTGGTCCTTTCAAAGGAAACAAGCCCACATGTATTAATCATATTCGCAGAGTCTTTTGATGCAGTCTTACAAAAATCACCAGAGAATGTGAAAGCCAGAGGTGGCTGCAGAGAGGCTGCATGATAAAACTGTCTGTCCTTCATGCTGGCTTCCTCCATTGCTCTGCTCTCTTGGCTATGTTATCAAGAAGCATCAGAAGAGCATGCTTATTTTCATCAGGGAGGAAGGGGAGATGAGTCCTTTCGTTATGCTAGTGAGGCGATGTGTTTCTGTGCAGTGTAGCTAGCAAGGAATCAGTCTGGGCAATTGAAAAGGCTGTAGGATAGGGGGGTTTAAACTCTCCACGTACTTTATTCAAGTGTGATCCCATCTTTTCTACATTAAAGCAGAGTAACCTTTCATATTCATCAGTGTGCTGCAGGGCTCAAGCTGGAAATTAAAGTGGAAAGCAGAGCCTCATGCTAATCTTCTAGAGGGAAGTTTTAAATGTCTGCGGATTACTTCTGATGAAGAAGAAACCTTGTTGACAATAATTGCCTAGGCAGATCCAGCTCAGGCACAGCCCCTGCCTCGGGACAGGTCTAGGAGAAACTTGATTGTCCATTGGTAAAAGGAAGATTGAAGATTTAGGATGTCCTGACTTAAAAGTTGAGAGATTTTTTCAACTGTGGCTAGAGGTTTTGATATTTTCTTTGGGAGAAGGGACAGCTGCCCCACATAAGCTGCTTTGCTGCTTCACTGGATCACTGACTAGGTACATAGCTAAGCTAACCTCCCCCTCGATTCACCATCTGTCCAGTGCAGAAAGGGTGCCTGCTGATCTCTCCACTGCAGGGGCTTTATTGGCTTACAGAAATGGTGTTTCCCTCCTTGCCCCAGGTGCACGCCCTGTGGTTGTACCAATGCAAGTTTCCGCCTGGCTCCACGTGGTCAGGAGACTAAAAATCTTGCCCCCTGCAATAAAACATGGGTGAGAAAGATACTTCGATGAAAGGACTTCCTTTTAGTGGAGGATGCTAGGACGTGTAGGAGGTCAGTAGGGCTGGGAAGCTGTGACTCACAGGTATGCAAAGCATGGAGCAGTGAAGGTACCTGCAGGGCTGTGTCAACAGCAACCTTCAGAAGTCACAGCTAGGAGCATTTTCCATGGGATGATCCTGTCAAACCCTGCCTGTGCTCCAAACCTGTGTTCTTCCCCCGATGCCCCCTTGGACAGTGTTTGTTCCTTTTTACTCAGCATTTCCTCCACAACACTCAGCACAAAATTAAGACTAAGTCATCAGCTTTAGTCTAAAAAGTTAACTAAATGCCTGAAGACTGGACATAGTGCCAGAGAAGTGTTAGATAATTTTACCTGAACTGGTTTATCCCTCCTGTGGCACTGTGCCATCCCTTTATCAAATCCCAGAAGGGTTATGTTCTCTCTTCATTGCTCTGCAACAGTGGTTTCATATCTGGACTCTCGCAAGAAATGAATAGTGACAGCTTCAGCCAAAATATGGCAGTATTTAAACGGCACATCTAACTTCTTTAATGAAGAGCTTCCACAGCAGGGGAAAACACTGACTACATGGATGAACATTTTGAAATAGGTTTTTTCCTAATTCAGCAATGATTTTAATAGTAACTTAAATGAACTCACTGAGTATGGCAACACTGTGCAAGCATACATGTGGCAGCCAGAGAAGCCAGGCAGGGGTAGAAAGTCTGAGTCTAGGATAAAAAAACAAAAACCTATACCTCCCTGAATTAAAAAAAAAAAAAAAAACCCAAACAAAAACCCTCATAAACAAACTGCCAAAATGCCTGGTCTCCAAACTGCTGAAAACAGGGAAAAACAAAACAAAATGTAACAAGTGCTGAACATGTCCTCCATGCCCCCTGCCAAGCCCAGCTGGAAAAAAAAGCTGGAAAAGGAAACAAAATCCCCCAAACCAAGCATCTGCCCCACTGTTTGACAAGGTCCCTGTCAGCTGTGCATCCCCTTGCACTGAAATAGCCACCCCCAATGCAGATGAGCTCCCGGCAGGCCGTGCCACCTCGGGTACCCTTGGTTCCCATTTGCGCTAGCTCCGGTTACTGGGGAGCCAGGTGCTCCATGGCGTGGTAACAGAGAGATCCTTCTGCAGATTCACTGCCTGATGCTGAGCGAACATGACATGTCTTGGGCACTGATCAGCCCTGGGGCCATAGGTTCTTGCATGTCACGTAGCTTTTTGGGCAAATGAGCCATGGTCCACTTAGGCCCTGAAAAAGCTCCGGCAACGGTAGTAGGATCCTCTACCTAATTTTGTCTTCGTCTTTCTGTGCCAGGGGAAGGGATCCTGATTTCTTCAGAGGCTGCAGAGCTCCTGGACTTCATCGATGAGCAGGGACAAGTGCATGTGATTCAGAAATACCTGGAGAATCCTCTGCTTTTAGAGCCAGGGCATCGCAAGTTTGACATCAGGTAACTTTGCCTACTTTTGTAATAACACCAGTTTTCATTTTCATGCTGTTTCTTTTTAAGCCACTGAGACTAGAGTTTGTTCTCTCACCCACCAGGAGCTGGGTTCTCGTGGATCATCAATATAATATCTACCTCTACAGAGAGGGTGTCCTGCGGACCTCTTCCGAACCATATAACAGTGCTAATTTCCAGGACAAAACCTGCCACTTGACCAATCACTGCATTCAGAAGGAATATTCCAAAAATTATGGGCGGTATGAGGAAGGGAATGAAATGTTCTTTCAGGAGTTCAACCAGTATCTGATGGATGCCCTGAACACAACGCTTGAGAATAGCATCTTACTGCAAATCAAACACATAATAAGGTAACCAGCTGCCTGTTGCATAGGGGAACATAACCCTTCAGTGACGGGGAATGTCTGTGGACGCAGCTGAGGAAACAGACAGACTGACAAGGGAAGGATTTAAATTACATAAATTTAAGATAAAGCCATAAACACCCCAATATTGGTGCTCAATGAAAAGGGACCTCCGTAGGTGCTCTTCTCTCAAGGGTATGTGTCAGCTTGTCTGCATTTTCCCAGCTGTGGCTGGAGAAGGATGGAGTGAGATCACTTGGTAATAGAAGAGGGTAGGTCGAAAGACAGGGCTGGGAGAGGCTGAGGTTAAAAAAGATATAAAGTGTAAGAGGGGAAATGAAGCTGGACTCAGGTCTGCAGGGTCTCTGTGCTTCCCCCACCATCGGCCAGCACATCTCATTGGCACAGGTCATCTTACTCTGTCCACACAGAACGTGCCTGGAAAGAGATCTCTGACATCACGGTGCCACAGAGAATCCAAGTCTTGACAAAATGATCCTTCACGGTGGAATTTAGTTTGCAAGTACCCCATTGCTGTTACTTACACCAAGAAGACATGACACAATCTTTGAGGGACTCAGAGGCAAATGAGCTCTCAATAGCAGTTTCTTCGGGACCTGGTGCAGCCTTTTGTAGCTCTGCCTTCTGCTTCAGGCTCTAATTGTACATCATGTTTTTCAACTTGCTTAATCCAGTAGTGAGGGTGGATGCTGCTTTCCATCTCTTTGGGAGTTAACTCAGGGGTGGCACCACATATCTTTGGATGGTTGCACGATCTCACTTGCAGAGACCTGGTTACCATGATGTGTGTTGGATATGGCTTGTAATTTGGGGTAGTCCCAGGGCAACAAGGGACCCCTCCACTTAACCGTGCTATGCGCATGCCCTCAGAAACTGCAGTGCGACAGGTGTGTCCACAGGGCTTTTAATCTTGGGTTTCTGTTTTTTCCTTCACAGAAGCTGCCTTATGTGTATAGAGCCTGCGATCAGCACGAAGCATCTTCACTACCAGAGCTTCCAGCTCTTTGGCTTTGACTTCATGGTGGATGAGGAGCTGAAGGTCTGGCTGATCGAGGTCAATGGGGCCCCAGCATGTGCCCAGTGAGTAATTAGTTTCTGTAATACCCTTGCGATGCCGCCATTCACATGCTTCGCCCAAAACATGGCTGTGTCCCAGCTTCAAGTGAAAAAGGTGGAAGAAAATGAATGGCAGGGGAGTTTTCCAGGCTAACCTGTACCAGACACTGCTCTGAGTGCCAGCTAATTTAAGTTTGTTGCTCCTGTCTCTGTGTTTGGTATCCCCGAGTTTCTTTCCCATGTGAGATGGGGCACTAACCTCAGTTTTTGGATAAATGGGTTTGATTTGACTATAACTTGGGTCATTTTTATTGACACTATTGGGTTGTAGTTATGTTGCAGAATTAACGCTTTGGGGGTCAGGTGGTTTCTCAGTCTCTGTGTGGAGCTGCTCTTTACCTGAACACATGATTAATGAGTAGTATTAAGGGCAGCAGCTGGAAGTGAGTGACTAAATTTGCAGGCAGCAGGACCCCAGAGCACACTGTGCATGCTACAGACATTGGATCAAAGCCTCCACCAGCCACAGGGAGGCTGGGAAAGCCAAACAGCTGGGGCCGTGAACATCTCTGCATAGGCACAGCGGGAGGTACTGTGTTATGTGATTGAGACAACTGCAGGAGACTAGAAGTCTTTGCTAAATGGGCATCTGTATCACATACAAGCCCAGCAAAACAGAACAGGCTGTACATCACTATATTAGAATTTGATTAGATGTAGATTAGATTAGCTGTACATTAAATTAGATTAGATCATCACTAACAATAGACAAAAGATACAAGTCAAACTTACCGGACAGCCAGTTCAGCAGCCTTTTCAGGGCTAGGGGAGCTTTCTGTGTCCAGAATGTCCCATTCACCATGTGCACTGTGGTGCAATACTGCCTCACACCTCCTTGTGTTGCTGTATGGGTAGAATTTGGCTGTTGCTGGGTGGATTTGGGTTGCACCAATGTCCTGTTTGCTATGTGCCTCTATGGGCACTTGGAAGCCGTAGAAAGCAGCTGGGGTAGGTTTTGGCTATTTGTGGCTTCTCCTCTTCAGAGTTATTCTAATTTTACCCATATCTAACCCATGTCACACAGTTCCCATTTAAGAGACAAAAACTGGATGCTGAAAGCAGTAACATTCCCAAGAGTTGAAAAAACGTCTTGCTGTCATGTAGCCCCAAAAGGCACAGGGTGAAAGACATTGTTAATCCTAGTAAAGACAGCTTTGGTGCTAAAAATGTTCCAGATGCCAGCATGTTCAGGGAGGTTACACATATATTTCCTTCAGAAGAAAGTGAAGCTATTGTTAACTCATTTCTCAAACACCTTGTCTTCCTTCTCCCTAATCCTGCTCTGCATGAGCTGTGCCATGGTGAAACACATCCCACACTTCTGGAGGGTCCTGTGAAGTCTCTGTGCCTGGTCACAAGCTGATGTGCACGGCTGCACCCCAGTGCAGCATTTCATCAAACCATGAACGCATCAGAGCAGTCCCTCTGGGACACATCCCCACATGAATCGGGTCTGGTGTGATAATTACGACTCCCTGAGCTGGAAGGCCAGTACAGGGGGTGCTCAGCTGTTGTCTGCCCCCATGCATCTTGTGGCAACTCAAGTCTGGGGCCTGAGGGTGTGGAGGCTCCGCTCAGGAGGCTGTTCTGACAGTAAACAGTGGGGTTTGTGGTCCTGACTGGCAGGGAGCGATATTGGCAATGGGAGCACTGTTGAAAAAGAAGATGGTTGCTGGGGTAGGCGGGAAGGAGATGGAAGAGATGCCAACCTCTTCCCGTTTGCCTCCCTGGAGCTACTTCTAATGGGAGCAGGATCTTGTAGGTCCTGCTGGGAAAATGCATGTCTGTGTAAAAATTGGTCAGGGGCCTGCTGGCTTGTCCTGCCTGGGCATCTGATTCTCTCTCTCCCCCCTTCCCCCCCCCCATATCTCTTAGGAAGCTGTATGCAGAGCTCTGCCAAGGAATTGTGGATGTAGCCATCTCTAGCGTTTTCCCCCTCAACGACACTGGGCAGAAGACGAGCCAGCCATCATCAATCTTTATCAAGCTGTGATGACAACAGGAATGCCTCTGCTGTGCACAGGGAGAGACTGCACCCATCGGGTCAGCACAGTTTGGTGGCTTATCTCAGTATCATGCCAAAAAGTGATAGAGACAGGCTTTTTATTTTCTGGGAAATCATAGGGAAAAACAACAAAACAGGCATCCACACAGAGCTGCAATGAGCTAGAGCTGCTCGGGTAACTCTGCCTGCATTCACCAAAATCCACTTTAGAAACAGCTTGTGTGACTTTGATATCTGAAACAAATCTCTCTGGGAGAACAACAAAATAACCTTAAAATGAAACCCCAACAGGGATACTATAATACTGTATTAGCTCCTCCTTTTCTATAGAGATAACATTGGGTTTTTTAAGGGAATTGAGTGAAGAGAACGATGATCTTCCAGGACGTCGTGGCTGGGAAGTTGTCCTCCTCCCTCTGTGTTTCTTTTTTCCTCACCTACTGCATCATTAGTGCCTTAGCTCAGCTCCAAATAGGTGACTCCTTTCCTTCGTTCCTGCTCTGTTACGTAGAAAGGAGCAAGCTCTCTTGCATCGCAGGATGCCTAAAACCAGGAACACCAAGAATTCAGTTTTCAGGAACACCCAGGCAACGGCTGGCAAAAGGGTGCTGAACTGCAGGCGGTGAATTAACCCAAGGAAGACAATTTTTTTTGTTTATAGCTATCCCTTTTCCTAATGAGATTTGAATCAGTGTCCATCCCAGTCTGATGCAGTTGGATTCTGTGTAAAAGAGGTAGAGACTCCTCCCCTTGGGGCTCACCGGCAGGCTATAGGATTTCTAGCCTCACTTTTGTGCTAAGAATGTTTCAAATAGCAGAAACCCAATCTCCTCAGTTTCTTCTGAGACACTGCAGTGAATTTAGGCTTTTCTCTCAGCTTTCATCTTCATGCATTTGAGGCTTGAATCTGAAACCTTTCAACCCAAATGATTTTTATCCCGTTTGATCCACCCAATTTTATTCTCCTCCATTTGACAAATACTGCAATTTTCTGCCCTGAACACAGTGCACAGCTCAGTCCCAGCTTGGCGGGAAGGTAGGTGAGGTTTTGTAGACCAGGAGAGAGATTCATTGTGTATAGGTTTGCCACACAGTTGGGAAGGCAGGTGTTTGGGGTGGGGGGAGGTTAACTTCCTTGAGGTCCCTGAATTTCAGAGCGAACATCTACTTTGGGTATAACTGAAATCCCTGGCGTATTGCCCACCCTGTGAAGTGCATCTGAATTTTCAGCGTGAGCCCAGCACGTCCCGCCTAAGCTAGAGCTCTTTGCAGAGCACAGTGGCACTTGTAACAGCAGCAGGCTTTGTGGGGGGTTGTTCAGGGCTGTGTTCTGCTGCCTCTGGCAGGGAGAGATGGTTGGGACCAAAATAAACTGGTTCGTGTTACCCAAAACAAACAAACAAGAAGAGATTGTGGAGGTTACAAGCTTCTGGCTGCCTGTGTGTAATGGGAAGTGAATCAAGCAATGGGATTTCTGCCTTCCTCAGAAGATCCTGGTGCTTTAGTGTACTCATCTCTGCTCATGACAGAGATTTCAGAGGTCTTTGTGCCAGCAGACAACCATGGCACCTTTCTGTAGGCAGGACTGAAGTGCCCAGGCCTCGTTGGAGTGGTGCATTTTGATCGTGCTTGTCATGGGATGGACATTCGTTGTGACATGCTGTGAATCCACAAGTGGCACTGTTTCACCACAGGGCCGCTCAAATCCAGGAGTGCATGGCAAAACCCCACAAAAGCATCAGGCTGTACAAGCACCTCTGAAGTTGTCAACGCCCTGAAGCACGGCGTGGATCCACCTCTGCAGGGGGTGTGGCGGACACAGGGTGCACTGGTGCACGCTGAGAAGTGACGGGGAGCAGGAGCTGTGTGAAAAGGGGGCTGTGGCTGTTTCCCTGCGCTGCAAGTGCTGGTGGGTGGCCTCGCTTCCAGCGAGACTCTGAGTACCAATTCTGGTCTCTGGGTTTGGGCCTCAGAGGTGTTCAGAAGAGGGACCATGAATGCATCACTTCATGATATGGGAAGCACTGGGTGAAAAGCTGGGAGGGGAGTGTCGGGGAAGGACTGGTTGGGTTTTTTAACCTTAGGATAGCACATAGGAGTCAAAATTTCACTGTAGGCCAGGTAAAGTGTAATGGTAATGCTCCAAGGTAAAATGTAGGCTGTAAGAGTTGTTACTCAACTTGCAAAGTTCACTGCGTCTCCATTGGCATTTTCACGTTTGTTCATGCAAACTTAAAAATTACACCTTTTTGCCCAGGAAAGGGAAGATCCAATAGCAATCTCTCTAGTCCAGGATGCGCCTGAGGTGACAGAGGAGATGTTGGGCTCTTGCAAGCTCTAGGGCAGACGAGAGCAGAGCGCGAAGAGAAAATTTTCCCCATCATTATGGAATGCGAAGTGCTCATTTTCTGGGGTGCTAGGCCCATCCTTCTTTTCCCCTCAAAAGGAGAAACTAAAAAAACAAATCACTCCCTTGCTGCACAGTAACAGGAGATTCCTGCCAGTGTAGTGTGATAAGGGCAAGAAAGCTGCCTGGATGCAGGCAAAAGCAGTGGCCCCCACTGGAGCAGCTGGTACTGCCAGGAGGAGCAGTGACTCAGGAACCTCTGCCTAACTCCAGGGCCTTTTCTTCCCCCTTTTTCACCCCAGATTGTGTTGTGGCATGTCAGCAGCTGGCCGTTTTTGCTGCTCAGCTGGAAGTGGGGCTTCAACTTGACAGCAGAGCCATGATCACAGGCGATGCAGCTATTCATATCCTGCCTTTTCAGTTGGGCTTGGGGGAGGTAGTGATTCGGGGATGCTTTAATCGTTGGCTTGTTTGCTGAATTTTTCAGAAATAAGCAACAGTCTCTGGAGGAAAACAGCAGGTACTGCGTGTATTTACCACCTGCTCTCAAAGGGCTCTCCAAGGTAAAGCACAGGAGGTAAATGATAAAGGATGGAAAGGACAGTGCCTAAGGTCTTGCCCAAAATACTAGCTATGAGGTGGAGTAGAGGATGCCTGAATGGCTGAGGCCTGAGTATTACAGCCGTGGGTGCACCTTGCAAGTGATGCTCACAGCCCTTGTGAGACTCCCATTTCTTTTTTTTTTTTAGGAATACACAACAATAAATGTTTTCTAGCTTATTTCAACTAAAAGGTCGATAGAAAAGGTCTTACTCTCTTTCCTGAGCTTTCTCAAAGGATGGTGCTGGGTTTCCAGACGATACCTACCATATTGCAGAATGTCTCTAGTCTTAGTTGTATCCCTTCATGTCAGCCATGAAGGATTTCAGGCCCAGGTGCTCTGGCTGCGTTTTCCAGCAGAGTCTGGTCCTGCTGGACTCTGGGTTTCAGGTAACTCCCATGTGGCTTGTCTCATATCAGGTTAGTTGTGATTACCATGCAACAGCTATCGTACTCCTGCTGAAATCTGGTGGCCGGCCACAGCCCATGGAAAACGCCAGAGAAGTCTAAGAAAGGCTCAAAAGCTGCTTCATCCATGTGGCCCAGCTTCCCAGCCCTGCTGTGACCGGCGCCCTTCAGGACTGCTTGCATGTCCCTGCTCCCAGCATTTCTTGTTCTCCACGTGCAGCTCTCCCCCAGGAGGGCAATGCTGTGCCGTACGTAGGTTCATAATCGTGACTCATTGCCAGTGTCCACTATGGCAGCCATCAGAAAACCCTGGTGTTGAGAGGATGATGGGGTACGTACAGCGCTGCCAAGCTGGCAGCCCACCAGGCTCCGTTTTGTGTCCCCAGCTGCTCTCACGTCAGCACGTGTGTGGGGCTGGCAGGTGCCTGAGCTCATGGATCTCCGGCGACTCTACCCACATCTCTCCTAAACCATCATTAAAACGTGCAAACCCCACAGCCTGCGGTGTTTCCTTGGGGCAGCGGGCCACCAGGGCATCGGGTCCCCCAGAAAACCTTCCCGTGGGTGCCTGTGGTGAGTGCTGCCCGCCCCCCCTTGCCATTCGGGACCCCAGGAGCCGGCCCAGCCCCACAGCGGCGGTTTCCTCACCTTGGGGTGACAAATGCGAGACAGCAGCATGGCGTGAGGGGCGCAGGCCTCACACCCCAGGGCTGTCCCAGCAGCAGTGGGAGCTGGGGAGTGGGGGGGACTGTTGGGGGTCCAGGGCTGAGGAGGTGTAAAAGCTTTCCCACCGTTGCTGCAGGAACCCCTGGGGTGCGTGCAGCTGGGGGGACACACGGGCCCTGGGGGACGTGGGTGCAGATGGCAGGGGACACAGTGCTGGGAGTACCTGTCGGGGGGAGCATAGCGCTGAGGGACACAGCCAGGGTGTGGCTGTGGGGCACCAGGTGGGTGTCAGGGATGGGCAGATGTGGCTGGGATGGCGTGGGGCACCGGGTGGGTGTCAGGGACAGGCAGATGTGGCCAGGGTGGCTGCAGGGGACTGGGTGAGGGTCAGGGAGATGTGGGCAGGGGGTGGCTGCGGGGCGCTGGGTGGGTGTCCGGGATGGGCAGATGCAGCTAGGGCGGCATGGGGCAGGGGGTGGGTGTCAGGGACAGGCAGGGGTGACTGTGGGGCATGGGGTGAAGGTCGGGGAGACGTGGCTGCGGGGCAGCGGGTGGGGG
>VZTL01005306.1:18328-39977 GCA_013400535.1 Scopus umbretta
CCTGCGCAGCACCTACCGCGGCCGCATCACCGTAAGTGTCCCGCCGCCGCCGGTGGGGTCCTGCCCGCCCCGGCACGCGTGTCCCTGTGGACCTGTCCGCCGCTCCCGTGGGGAGCGAGGCCGGCTCAGCCCTTCGCGCCTCGCTGCGTCCCTGCCTTGCGAGACCCCTTCCCGCTTTCGCCTGCCTCGGGGGCGTTTCCCAGAGCTCTGTCCCGCCTGGCGTCGCGGGTGTGGGTGAAGCGTGAGGAGCTCGCTGCGCAAGCTTCCCTTCAAACCGAGCTCGTAACGGGCCCCGTCCCCGCTGCCCTGCTTTTCCCCGGGACCTTAGCTGCGTTCTTTACTCTCCTGTCAAATTTGCCTTGCAATCAGCCAGCCAGTTCAGAAGACTCTGCTGGAAGGAGACCCGTGTCATCCCAGGGAGCGTGACAGTCCGAGTCTTGTTTCTGCACGAATACAGGTTTCAGAAGCAGAGTTGCTCCCCTGCAGAAGTCCAGAGTTAGAAATCCCTCTTGTTCACGTCCCGTGTTCATCGTTTTTCTGAATTGCTCTGAAATTTGCTTGGGGAAGCAGCAGCATCCTCAGCAAATATTTTCCTTTGCGCTGTGAAAGGATTGCATAGCCATTGCTGTTTTCTATTAAAATTGTGTAATTGCGTCTGAGCTCTCTGTTTGCATGAGGCACCCGGTGCAAGGGAATGCCTGCTTGCAGTTTCAGCTTTTTTTTTTTTTTTTCTTCTTAGTTTGAAGCATTACAACTAATAGTGATAAAAGTGACTGTAAGCGCAGTACCTTATCTGGACACGAAAGTGGGACAGTGGCAGATTGTTCCTAGCCATTTTTCCTGAGCTAGAGATGCTTTTATTTTTCATACCTGAACTATTTCCTGTCTTTTTTCCAATGTTTGTTTGTTTAATTATTTTTTTGAACCCGTGTAAATGTCTGGAACAGTTGGAACAAAACATTTTGTTTTGTCTTGCATGAGAAGGTATTGCCTTGTGCTTGGACAGGTTGGTTGGTCAATCTCTCCCACTCCCTGCTTTTGCACAGCAGGAAGCAGTGTGTAATCATTCCCTATTTCCACCGTGTGGCCTTTTACTACTTACCCCTCCCTCAGGTTCTTCCTGCAGCTCTGGCTTCCCAGAGATGAGAAGTGAGCCCCAGTCTTCTGGGCAGCTTCCCGTATGGGAGCCGCTTTGTACCTTTAGTTACCGCTTAAACTAGAGACCAGAACTGTGCAGAGGTCTCGGTGTAAGGCTGCACTGTGGATTTGGAGGCACACAGTAACATTTCCCTTTCCTAATAATTCCTAAGACTTGATTTACTCTTTTAAGCAGTGCTGGTGTTTCCTTCCTGCATGGCAGCAGCTCTTTTAAAGCCTGTCGTTCTGCATATAAAGTTAGGATTGCTTGTTCCCACCGTGCATTTTACCACCTTGTTTCTTACAGTCAATGGGGTCCTTCTGCAGATCCACTGCCAGATCTTGTAATTGTAAATAAATTTTCTTTCACACACACTTGTCCTTCTTGCTTTTCAGTTCACTCGTGAACAAGTCTTTTAACTGTTTGTTAACTTCTGAGGTTTCCTTTCATATACTGTGGCTGCCTTTTTTAATTTTGCCTGTTCTGTTGAAGGATCTGAAAGGCAAAGTAGACTGTCTCAACTCTGTTTACTAGCAGCTTCTTTACCTAGTTCTGAACTTGTACAATTTTCTTCTGTAAACCCTGACTGTTTTCCATGGAATAATCTTCATGCATGTGTCCACTGGTTCTGCTTTTTACTATCATTATTACTGTTTTACAGTGATAGAATTTTGTTAAACAGATTGTGGTTATATTAAATGCACAGTTAATACAGCAGGAAGGATTAAAAAAGGCAACTTAATTTGCTCACTGTTTGCTGTGTGTCCTTTTAGGCTGACATCAGCTGGTCAGTGAATGGCATGCCACAAGGGACTATTAAACAGCCCCTGGGGTATATTCCAATCATGGTGAAGTCCAAGTTGTGCAACCTCTATAACCTTTCTTCACAAGAGCTCATACAGCACCATGAGGAGGAAGAGGTAACGGGGATGTTGTGGGCCAGGAAAAACTGCATTTTACATGGGCAGTGTATCTTGGGCCAGCTTCTCTTTACAGAATTTGAGCATGTGTCTTTTATTTCAAGTTTGACTTGTTATTTTCTCTGAACGTACCCTATATATGGTGGTTCTGTACAGCATCTTGAAAAGTTTGCAGTCACAATTGTCTCTGAATACAGGGACCTGTTTGGTGCTGATACCTACAGTTCTAGTATACAACTTCTCAACTGATTAGTGGCAACTGAGGCTATGGAGCTGTGAGTGGGCCTCTGTGGAGACAAAGATTTGGAGAACAGGCATTGAAAGAGATGTTTTCATTCTCAATTGTCTTTTGCAGCTTTTCCCTTGTCTCCCCAGTAGCATGTCAGCTGTGAGGAATTAAGTACAGAGTTATTTAGTGCTGTATTTTGCGCTCACAAAAAGAGTGAGCAAACTATGAAAGAAAATCTACAGTGGCATACTATTGCTGCCCCCCCTAATATGCTGCTTGAACCTTCGTTCATGATATTGCTCACTACTGAAACACTTTTTGTCTAATGGCATACCGTTTGGGGAGCTATAAATTTATCAGTGTTAAGCTTGTATGTGACCAGAAAGAGGTCTTCTGCACTGAAGATCCCTCTGGTTTATAAACTCAAAATGAGAACTTCAGGGTACTTATTAAAAAAAATAGTTAATGTCGGTTCTTAAAAGCCATTGAGCTGACCACACAGGTTTGGGGTTTTATTTCTTTCTTCCTTTAAATTGGGAAACATGCACCCCTTTCTTTGCACTGTATGCTACATTTAGACTTATTAGTCACTGGCAAGGAGTGCAGCCTTTCTAAATGTGGTGCTGAAATACATGTCTTGCTATGTGTTTCATAGTTAAAACATTAAACTTTGTTAACATGTAATAGAGGCATTTTTGTCTTTTACTTAAAATGCTGGGTTATGAGTTTCTAAGCACATTAAAATGATTCTTCTTCTGCCAGGAAATGGGAGGCTACTTTATAATTAATGGCTTAGAAAAAGTTATTAGGATGCTGATTATGCCCAGGCGAAATTTCCCTCTTGCAATGACAAGACACAAATGGAAAAACAGAGGCCCTGGTTTCACAGAGTACGGTAAGCTGAACAGTCTCCTCCAGCATCCTGCTAGTAACTACTTGAGGACAAACAGGAGTGACCATCTACAGCTGACTTTTGGTAGTTTGTTGCGGTGTAGCTCTTGTGTAATGTTTATATTTTTTTACTACATACAAAAATAAAGGGTCAGCACTACCATAATGGTACAAGCATGAGGCAGGTGCTGGCCTTGTGGGAGCTGTCTGAGCTGCCCATGCTGAGCAAGGAGATTGTATTCCAGGCCTTGCAGTACCTGTAACCTTTTGGTATGTGGAAGGTGTAACTAAAACCCTAGCTTCAGTAGAAGTCAATGTAAACTGGTGAACTTATTTCACTAAATTTCTTTAGTCATACTCTGAGATGGCAGATTTAATTTACATGAAGCAGATTAACTAGATTCTTGTCTGTCCCACGCCTTTGTTGTGTATACTCAGTAAAACAAGTTTAAAATTTAATTAGAACAGAAAAGTTACAGTTTTCAAATCGGATGTTACCAGCTGCTGATTTGACTGGACCGTGGTGCTTGAGCACACACTGTAATTACACATTAATTTTCAGGCAGTGCCAGTTTAAACAGTCCCATTTGTTTTATTTTTCTTTGTCCTGCAGTGGATAGCATGGGACAGGACCAGGAAACACTGCTTCAGCAGTACCACCCAAACACAGAGATGGGAAAACTTGATGCAGAGTGCCATTAGGAAGAGTACTTGTGTGTTGCTGTATCTTATAACCTAAGGTTACGGACAGAATAGGAGGCTTGGGGCTTTCCTTTTCTTAAAAACTGCATCTTCAAGCCTCTCAGCAAGTGTGCTGGCTGTCCTGAGACCTTGTCCGCTAAGAACTCAATTGAGCTGATGTATTTATTTGAAATGGGAGACTGCTGCTGAAACTAGGGATCTGCCTCGTGTTCTCAGCCATGAAGTACCAAAGTTTCTCTCATGAATTGTCTCACTCTTGCTCAGACATGTCACAGCAATGCAGCCAGTTGGTTTTGTACAGCTCACGTTGGTCTTTGCTTGTGTTCATTTTTGCAGGAGTAGTGATGCACTGTGTTAAGGATGAGCACACTGCAATAAATATGAACCTTCACTACCTGGAAAATGGTTGTGTCATGGTGAATTTCATTTTTCAGAAAGAGTTGTTCTTCCTTCCCTTGGGATTTGCTCTGAAGGTAAACTACTAATGCTCATGCTTTCAGTGTTGAATAAATACAGAAGTTTTGCTAAGCATTTTTATTTAAGCAATGACAGGCTAATTCCTTGTGAAGTATTTTCAGTCATCCTTCCTATACTGGCTGAAGAACTGTAGTTTAAACCGCTCCTATGCCTGTACTGTAACACTCGGCTGTAGCAGAGGAAGTGTGTGCAGTGCCAAGAGAGGAGCAGAGTGTTACGCAAGGGTTTCATGGCTTTTTGCTAATGAATGCTCTGAATGAATAGCCCTTGGAGGGTGTAAGAGTTTGCCACCTAATATGAAAGGTCTCAGGAATCTTTTTAAAACAGAATGGCAGCAGAGTGTTCAGTGAGTGAACAATGTTAATCATTAAAGTCAGGTTGTCCCATCTAAAAGTAAACCAGTGCTTTTTTTTTAAGGAGAAAAATAAAATGCTCTTTTCTGATTGGAACTGGCAGCAATGAAGATCTGGTAGGATCTATTTGAGCATGTTTGATGGATGTAAACTGTTCTTTGGATAGCAGGCAAAAGTTTTACTCGAGCCAAGACTTTTTAAATTCTCTGAAAGCATGCTTTTGCTAGTAGCAGAGCCAGAGTATGTCTGCTGTGTATTTTACCTACAGCAGCTAAGCGTTAGAGCAAATCAGAGGCCTGTGGCACTACATGATAAAAGCATCATGTAAATAAGCCTCAGCGAATTTGTATCTTCTTCAACCTGCTGTATTCACATTGCTGTTGCACAATGCATTTCACTTTTCCTTCAATGCTTTTCTTCAACTTTTGTTTCAACAAAAGTAGTTACTAAAAGTAGCTGATTACGTGTTGGTTTAATATGCAAAGGAGTTGTATTGACTTTCTGGTAGCTCATGAGATCTCAGGGTTAAGCAGGCCATGTTGTCTGAAGTTTGAATTCTTCCATAAGTAGTCACTCCCTGTGGGTTTGCATCCCCCCTGCATCGATCAAGCTCAGTTCTGTACTGGTTTCCCGTGGCCCGTCCGGGTCCCACTGTGGCCCCACAGCACTCCTGTTCTGTCTGTAATTCTGGTTTCTTCTTGCTGTGTAATCATCCCAGTGCTCTCTGTTGGATAAGAAGCAGCATGTGCTCTGGCTGCTTCCAAATCGTATATATCATGATTACCAAGCAGCAGAACTGAGTTTACACTGCCCCCTTTCATAAAGAAAGCTGCTTTAGTGTCTTTTTCATGCAGCCTTCAATTTTGCCTGAACGTTTTGAAGCCTGCTTAAATGTGATGAACAAATAGTTTACTTAAAGATGAGGCACATTTGTCAGTAAACACCAAAGTCATTGGTGGACAACATCTTTGTTTAACCTTGACATAAAGAAACAACTAGGAAACCATTATAACACCAAGAGCTAAGAACGCTGGATTTAAGTATGAGCTTTAGTGTATGAAGTGCTGAAACTAAAGTGAATTTGTTCTAATAGCCTTCATCAAAAGGCTAAATTGCCTTTTGGTTTGCATGAGAATAAGTCGCAGCTTGAGCTGATGGTGAGTTAAATTCATGTTTCTAAGTGAGCTCATTCTGTAAAGATACTAGTAAGTCTTACCTAAACAAGAGAAGCCTGTTAATTTAGAGGGTGCAAGTTTGTTTTTTTTCCAAGGGTCTCATTGGATCAGGGGTACTTGTGATCATCATGAATATCCCCCGCATTATTCTCTAAGCAGCTCAATGCCGCAGTATTTTTCAGTTTGCGTGGTGGAGGGTATTTCCAGAGGACTGAAAACCTAAGTCAGTGGGGTGCCCTTGTCCTTTTGCTGTATTTTTCTGGACAGATGTTGCTATGACTTTGTTTTTCTGATCTGATACACTTCTGTCTTTCAGGCATTAGTCAATTTCCCAGATTACCAGATTTTTGAAGAGTTGGTCAAAGAAAAGGAAGGTGACACATTTTATGTGAACTGCGTTACTGAGATGATGAGAACAGTAGTGGATGCAGGCTGTTATACACAGCAAAACGTCCTCGAATACCTGGGAAAGAGCTTCAGAATAAAACTTAACCTACCTGAGTGGTACAGCAACGAAGAGGCTGCAGATTTCATTTTGAAGTATGTGTATATGCATGTAGGAGTGTGTGATTTCAGTGTAATTGTATTGAAATTAAAGGCAGATTTAAGAGTACTCTGCCATATTACATCACACTTTGTTGTGGTTTTCACATGCATTTATAACACGATAGCCAGTGGCCAGTTTTTGATGGGACTCCAGGACATTATGATAATATGTATTTGCAGTGTTCAGAAATACGTATTTTAGTGGATTGACACAAGTATCCCCAAAATGGTTTCAGGAGAGGGTATCAGTTGTTATTCAGATGTGATTTTCTGATGTGTTTGATGAAAAACATAAAGATTAAGGAAGAGAACGTTAAAGCTAAGTCTGTGACTGCTCGAAGCTCTATTTCTTGAACAGAAATACTGCAATTTGTGGCTCTTTATTTCACACAGTTGTAGACAACTAAGATGAGAATTAGGTTTATCTTTTAAAGCGATTGAAATTAGACGCTTTAAATTCTTGCTTCTTCCATGAAATAAGTTAGAAAGGAAAGCTAGCTTTGAGACTGTCAGTGTGACAGGCATTCAGTGATTTCTTTTTCTGGTAAAGTGGGTGTTTGCTCCTTGAGAGGTTTTTTGGCACATGAAAGGGATCATTTGGGATACCTAAGTCCTTGAGTACTTGTAAATAGGGGGTGGTCAGGTGGCTGGAAAAACAAAAGGCAGCCTGCAGGTGCCTCAGAGGGGCACTTAAGTCCATAGACCAGCTGGAAGCCCAGAACTTTGTACTGAGAAATGTGAGTGGATAATTTCAAGCAGGTTGGAAATACTCTGGTTTTCTTATTTCTAAATATTCTGGTGGGTGGTTTATTTGTTTTGTTTTTCTTTTTTCCTCTAATATGTTCTGTACACCTTATTTGCCTCCGCTGAGGATATAGAAGAGGAGGAACAGTGAAAACATTAATTGGGATGTACCCTGTATGTAAGAGTGCTGGAACTGTAACTTACCTGGACAGAAACCTGCCTTCAGAGTTTTGTCTTGCTTTGCAGTGAAGTTATGAAGGCTTCAATAGAGGGCAATGTAGAGCAGAAGTGAGAAGCTCAAAAAAAATCCTTGCATGCTGATGGAAGACCATTGCGCTGGTATCTTGGAGAGCAAGTGATCTCAAGTGTCTTGGAAAGCAGTCGATCAGCTTTAGTAGGAATTAGGCATCGCTTTTCTTTTTGCTTGTACTAGGGTGGTGTTCAGCCTGCAGTTTTCCACACATGAGTTGGTAGTGGAGATTTGGACTTTCTGTGGCAGGATGCTGATAGTATTAACAGGTTTCGTAGTTTCCAGCTCAGATTGGGTGGGGTGCATGTATGTGGATATGTGCATGTGTATGATTGGTGTCATAGCTACTGTAACATAACATGCAAACCTCATCTGGTGACTGGTCCTGACTCAAATTACATAAACTATATATTTATAAGGCCATCTAACATGGGAGTGTGTAAAATCAATCTTTCACAAAGTTCGCCTTCATCTAATCAACCAGGTATATCCTTAACAAAACTAGCCCTTTAAAAAGACAAGCTGATCATTTTGCAGTTTTTTTTTTTTAAAATTGTTATTTCTTGGAATTTTCATATAATACTAAGGGCAACTGGAAAAGCTTATGCATTATTAGGCTTTTTAGCCAAAAAAATTGGTTTGCATTTAGGAGAAACTTGAAGAACAGTTAGCATGAAAAAATGTGTTAATTGCCCTCCTTCTTTCCCTTCTTCCAGCAAGTGTATCTGCATACACCTGACAAACAGAACTGAAAAGTTCTACCTGCTCTGTATGATGACCCGGAAGCTGTATGCTTTTGCCAAAGGGGAGTGCATGGAAGATAATCCAGACAGTTTGATGAATCAAGAAGTGCTTACACCAGGGCAGCTTTTCCTTATGTTCTTAAAGGTAAGGTCTTAAGGGGTTTAAGCCTGTGAATGTAATGGTCATCCAGTCCAGACCCCGCAGTGACTATGGGGACGGGAGAAGTGCAGGAGCCAGACTGCGGAGTGGGGAGGCTGGATATGCTCAGCTGAGTGCTGGATGTAGTGTAACCAGCCAGTGTAGCTGAGGAAGGCTTGGCTCTCTCACCATAGAGTACTAAATATGCTGAAGAAAAGCCTGTACAAAACCTGGAATAAAAAGCTTCATAAGCCTTCCATAGCAAATGAAAGCGCCCCATTCAGGGTGGGAGTCTGAGGAAGGAGGAAAACCGATCCTTCTGGTATTTGAAGAGGGTTTTGAAACAGCATGCTTCTGTTGTATCAATTGATGTGGGAGTGGTAAAGATCTGCCTTGTTGTGGTGTTGCTGCTGTTTCACGTGGCAAATGTACAAGAAAATAACTGCCCCCGCCATCTTCCAAAAATGATGGTTCATGATGTTATCATTGCTCTCCCACGTTTAAATTCCTTTATGGATCAGGAAGTTGATAGCATGCTTTTGAGTTACGCAGTTAATTTATTGCTGGTGATATAAAAATGCGGTTTCCTAATTATTCCAATTCATTATGAATTCAGTGTATTTCTAGGGATTCATCATTTTAGGATACAGGGAGGGAAAGTATTCCTGTTCAGAAGCTTGACTGTCCCATGAAAATCATTGTGGAATAGTAGTTCCCATCCCCAAGTAAAGATACTTCCCCAAGTTATTAGACAACTTTTTTTTTAATCTCCCTTTTCCATTTTAGCCAAAATTTTCTTTAGTATTGTTTTGCTGAAAGACTACTAAAACCGCTCTACTACGTGAGTGGTTTGAGTGAGTTTAGAAATGGAATAAAATAAAAAGTGAGTTCTGTGAAGCACTTTAGTGCTATATGGAACTGCCACCGGGAACCAGAAAAGGTTGCTTTCCTTCCTGGCCCTATCAGATCAGCAGGAAAGTGAGTTACCAGTCCCCTTTTTGAATGCAAAGGTCCTAAATGGACTAGAGCATACAGTAGACACAGTGTGTCTGTATACAGTAGATTTTTACTAGGAGTTCAAAGTGTTGTTGGGTATCTCTATGACCTTTCCCCTGTGTATATATAGTATCTAAGATCACAGCAGTGATAAAATTACAGTTAAAATGAAAATCCAGTCCACTGTCTTGGATTGTCCCAGCAACATTTAAATACTGTGTGTCCGCGGCCTTCAAGCTTTACTTTGTAATGTGGTGTTACTTCGTCACTGTATTTAGCAGGCTAATCAGTGGACTTATTCTTGTGGTCAGATTATAGATATAATTTCTGCTTTGGGTTTTGTTTGTTCGTTACGAAATTCTGTTACTGTACTTTTTTTGCCAGACTCATCGCTGGTCTGAGTGGTAGTGATTACTAAGCTGCTGGATGGGTATTTTCCTTGCAGGTGTCTGTTGGTGTGGTACCATCAGCGTTTTGATAAAATGAAGTCGGTGTGGGAAATGTGGCTGGAAAACTGTCAGTTTGCTAAAATTTGTCCATCCTGCTGATTTCAGAGGATTTTTGTAGCACATGCAACTGATGTGAAGTTCTAATTTGAGCCTTTGTTTTCCTGTTTTAAATTTAAATCTCTCACTTTTAAACCGTAGGAGAGGCTTGAAAGCTGGTTGCAATCTGTTAAGTTCGTTTTGGAGAAAAGAACAGAAAAGGCAGATGTCAGCATAAATGCAGACAGCTTGGTGAAGGCATTCAGCCTGGCAACAGACTTTTCCAAGCCATTTGAATATCTTCTTGCAACTGGTAACCTGCGATCTAAAACCGGTAAATCTTCAGGTTTAAGAAGCCATTTTTTTCCTGCTAAACAGAATGAGAAACAACATAAAACTGAGGTCTTAACTGAAAACAGCTGCTTGTATGCAGACATTGTACACTGTAACTAAATTAATGAAAGCGGCTTGAGGAAAAGGATAGTTGAGGAAAAAGCCAAGATTTCTCCTCAAGCATAGACTTCATGCATGGTATAAAACAGGTTAGTTATTAAAGCAAAGCCTCTACCCAGATAGATAGTTGAAACTAAATCTAGCATTGTCCAAAACAACAACCATATTTTGATTTGTTTTTCTAAAGATTATTTCTTCTTAGAAGGTGCAGCGTAAGACAGAGAAGGGGCATTTATTTATCAGGACTGCCCCATTGGTCATGTGAGCTTAAATGGAGAGAAACTGCTTCGCTCATGTGTATTTCAAATTTACCTGGTACTTTCCTGAAGTGTCTAGTGTGATGATGTTGTAATGGGATGCCCACTAGAAAATGAAATGAGATTAGAAGGCCACAGAATTTCAGTAAAAAGTACCAGCTGCAAATCCCCAAGTCACTTCACTGGGAATGACTTTCACATGTTTCTAAAAGGAGTTGGATTTTAAGCAATGGCTTGGAATTTAAAGTCTCTAGGGCTCTTACAGGTCCCGGAGTTGCCTGTGCGCAGGCAACAGTACATGTGCCTTCTGTTGTTGGGATCCTGTGTGAGCATCGTTAGGGCTTGTCAGTGAAAAAGAAGAAACTGCCTTATAACATCATACTTTATTTGTTAAAGCTGGATGATGTCCTGACAGAAACATCAATTTTGTTCCCAAGGCTTGGGCATGTTACAGGACAGCGGTCTGTGTGTGGTGGGAGACAAGCTGAATTTCATTCGCTACCTTTCCCACTTCCGCTGCATACACAGAGGGGCAGCGTTTTCCCAGATGAGAACTACAACTGTCCGCAAGCTGCTGCCTGAATCCTGGGGGTTCCTGTGCCCTGTGGACACCCCAGATGGAGAACCCTGTGGTCTGATGAACCACATGACAGCTGTGTGTGAAATAGTGACGGAGATGGTGCCCGTGGCAGATATTCCACCTTTGTTATGTTCCCTAGGTATGTTTTACTGGCTTGATCATTTACTGAAGCAGTCTTCCTTTTTACGTTTCTGCCCTGCAAACCTGTATCTGGGAAAGTTTCTTCAGATACCATCATTGTACACTGTTAACTTGAGAAGGTGAAATCAAGTTAAACCTGTACTCGCTATGCTTAGTTGTAAGTAGCACATTGCTGATACAGGCATGTCAACCTTTTGGAGAGTGTAAAGTTCAATATAAATGTCTCTTATGTGTTGTAGAGTGAAGATGTTCCCTTAAGCACAAGGAATTGCCCAGTACAAGTTCTAAGAAACTGGACCAAGCAGTGATTTTCAAATGCTGCTGGTGACCTGAATTAAAGTGCAGCTCACTTGTGATTACCACAATAATGGGAATTCATATTGCAATCAGAAAATGGGGAGGGGAATGGTATTCTTAGTTGTGCATGTTTTATATTTTCTATTAAGTAATCTACAGCTTTGCCCTGTAGATCTGAATTTGTTGATGTCTCGGAAAGCTTTTTGGTGTGGATTGAGGCTTCCTGCAGAAATAACTTCTGTGTTTTGTTCGCTTTTTTGGCTGTTCCTTCTACCAAACCCCTCTTCTCGCAGGTGTCACCCCCATTGATGCAACTCCAAGCAAGCCTTACGCAGAGTGTTACAAAGTTGTGTTGGATGGCTCCGTGGTGGGCTGGGTAGAGTGGGAGCTGGCTCCTGAGATTGCAGAAACCCTCCGCCGTTTCAAGGTTGTTTAAAATGTTTCTTAGCTAAACATCCTCAATATGCAGTGGTCAAAAATAGGCACGTTTAAACTCTTTTTAAAACTTCCTTTTTTGTTTTTTATCTGACCCAATAAGTTATCTTTGGCTGTATGTTAAGTATTGGAGTGGGCTTTTCTGGTTTTCTTGTTTATATCCATATGTTTGGTCTGTTGGTTTATGAAGTAATTGTTTTTAGAAGAACTTTTTTTCTTGAAAAAGGTAAGATAGACATATTCTTTTCTTGGTGGAGATTTTTCTAGAAGTATTTTTTAAATCTTTTCTCCACCATTTTATATTAGCAGCTACACCTGTGGTTGCCACTTTCATTGTGTAGCCTGTTGGATGCATCTTAACTAAACTAGTGTTGGTTTGTGTTTCTAAACTGGTATTTCTTTGCACAAACAGATAACGCAAGAGAAGAGATTTCCTGCACGGGCAGAAGTGGTCCTTATCCCAAGGACGGGAAAACCCAGTCTGTATCCTGGGTTGTTCATTTTTACTACCCCTTGCCGGATGGTGCGGCCTGTCAGAAACCTGTTCTATGGAAGGAATGAATGGATTGGTACTCTGGAACAGGTGGGGTTTGCATATTTCCTTTATAAAGCCCTGACTATTACAGAGGTACCCGACATCAAAAACAATGTTTTGGAAAACATTTGTGAAAGTAGCTGAGGATGTGATGTAGAGAGCTTGTGTTAAAGAGTTAGAACAGGTGGCAAAAGGGTTTTCTCGCCTCCTGCTAATTGGTAATGGACTGTAGGGACCTTTTTGAGATACCGAAATGTACTCTCAGTATTAACTTAGTGAAGCTTTTGAGGCAAAGGACTGCTGCCTTTTGTGTACCGTCTCATCTTGTGTTACATCGTGTTCTCAAAATTGCCCATGAGCAGCCGACCAATTGCCTGGGAACTTGCCCATTTGGAACAATTGAAATGGGAGATGGGAAGGAGGACATGCTACTGCAGTTTTGTATTTCCAGACTTGCTTTCCTTGCGTTTGGTCTGATCGTGATAGGTAGTTTAACAGCTGTCTGATATTTTTCTTGCTTGCTAATAATCTTAAGTTGCAGACAACAACCACAGCTAAAATTGAAATGGATAAAAAGACATCAGAGCCAGCTTTGTTTTGCTTGGTTCCCTTTGAAAGAAGGAGGCGAACAAGCGTCGTCTGATTTGATGCTTGCAGGTCTTCATGAACGTGGCCTCGCTGGAGTCGGAGGTGGTGCCCGGAATGACCACTCACCAGGAGCTCTTCCCTCACAGCATTCTGAGCGTGGTGGCCAACCTCATCCCCTTCTCCGACCACAACCAAAGTCCACGAAACATGTACCAGTGCCAGATGGGTAAGTGCTGTAGTACCTAATGCTGCAAGTCCCTGGGCAAGGGAGAGGGAAAAAAAACTCTCTTGCATGTCTATTCCAGTGTGTCTTCCTGCATTCCCAAATAACAGCTCTTCCCAGCCATTGTTTCAACACTGAGGTTGATTAACAGCCATTTTTTTCATGGCAAGGTAAATGAAGTCAAGTTTATCATCCTGGCTGCCTTCCAGTGGGCAGTTCTAGGTTGTTGCACTCATGTTGCCTTCCCTAAGCTTTTAGTAAGTTTTGTTTGGTTTTTTTTTCTTAATTTGATGTTGTTAATCGTATAGACAAGGGAAGGGCACTGCACCACCAGCTGTTTGGTGGTGTTAGTGTCTGACAACTGTGCTGCCAACAGTCCTCTCGTCCCCGCAACTGACAGAGGTTAACCTACTTCTGACTGGTAGCTACAGCAGCTGCTCTGCGGTGTTTAGTGTGAGGTTTCTTTGCCACCTGTTTTCAGGGAGTGACTGCTGTCTTGACACCGCAGCTGTTGAGAGGACACTTGCTAGGTATCTGTTGAAAGAGAGTGATACAGCACTGCGGCAGAAGGATGTTTTTTGTTTTTTTTTAATGACAACTATTTGACAAAGATTTAAACTGATGTATTTGTTTTCTGAAAGAAGTTGGGATAGGGTATGTAGTGCGGTTTCAATCAGCTGAGGTGCAAGTGATGTGCAAGAAGCTTATTAAAAAAAAAAAAGCAGACTAAGAGAAAGGGTGTGGGTAGGGACTTCAAGAGAGCAGGTCTCATCACCTCAATAGTATCACTAGCATATTAAATTTCTGACAATATTATCAGAAAGATGTCCTTAAAACACTGCCACTTTTTGATACTTTTCTGAAAGTACAAATGTAACTATGTTCAAAACTTGTTTTCCATGACAATATATTTATACTGCAGAACAAACACTTTTTGGCCTGGAAATATCAGGTGTGCCTCACTATGGGAAACTTTTTTTTTTTGGGGGGGGGAGGGGAACGGAACAACCCCCACCCCCCAGAGGGAAAAAACAAAACAAAACCAAAAAAACAAACAAACAAAAACAAACAAAAAAAACCCCACACAACAACCAAAACCACCACACCAACCTTACTGGAGATTTTGAAATTGTAGAAAAGACTCAAAATTACAAATAGTCCTTATGAAATGCTATGAAAGGAATTGAGTGTTGTGATTCCTAGTAACTTTTATTGCTGGACTTAGGGCAATTGTTAAATTCCAAAGGTTTTAAGATTGATAATCCCTCTAAATTGTAAGTATTTCTAGCTTTCTTCTTAACAAGATACATGGAGGATGAAACATAGGTTAACTTTGAATTGATCCTGAATAAATCCAACTTTCTTTCTTCATAGGAAAGCAAACCATGGGGTTTCCAGTTTATAACTACAAGGACCGCTCAGATAACAAGCTCTACCATCTTCACACTCCCCAGAGCCCTCTGGTGCGGCCCAGCATGTATGACTATTATGGTATGGACAGCTATCCAGTCGGCACCAATTCAATTGTGGCTGTCATCTCCTACAGCGGCTATGACATGGAAGATGCAATGGTAAGCCACCAAAAGGAGAAATCCTGCTGTCCTGTAAAGGAATTTGATGTGGGGGACTGGGAAGAAGGGTAGTACCTAGCTGAGAAGAGCCCGTTTTCTGCTTCTGCTAGTCCACAGACTTTGTTAGAGCAGATAGGGAGCACAGCAGTTAAGTGTTGTTACCGCAGGTAATGCTGGAGGTACTGAGAGTACAGCAGAGCTTCCTTGTGCAAGGCCAGTGGGCTTCCAGTATTGAAAAATACTGGAGTTACAGAAGGTTTGGGCCTTTTGGAAAGGTGACTTGCTGGGAGGCTTTGTTTAGGAAGGCAATGTTAAAGAGGTAAGCATCAGATCAGAATGGAAAAGTTTTCTTTGTTGAAGTTATTAGCAAGTCTTTGTTTCTTCCTTTTAGATTGTGAACAAATCTTCCTGGCAGAGAGGGTTTGCCTATGGAAGCGTTATCAAGATGGAGAGCATTGACCTTTCCCTTAAAGCCAGCAGGGCAGGCGATAATTTAGTATTTGGTGTCAGGCCTGGTGATCCGAACGTTATGGAGAAGCTGGATGCCGACGGACTGCCTTTTGTTGGCTCTATCCTACAGCCTGGGGACCCCTTCTACAGCTTCATGAACCTCAACACAGGGGAGACCTTCACTGTGTACTATCCGTAAGTACGGCTTGTCCCTCCTGGCTCCACACACCCAGTGGTGAGCCATTGGCCCTGATGAGGTGCAGCATCTTTTTTCCTCCAGGTGTTCCCTCTTCTCCTCATGTGATAGTGTCCATGTCTTGACAGAGAGAGCATGAAGTTCATGTTGTAGGTGACTCCTGTGCATGTATCACGGCTTTTCTCTAAGACAGTTGTTGTGGTTTAACCCCAATCAGCAACCAAGCATCACACAGCTGCTCACTCACCCTCCCCTGCCCCGGTGGGATGGGGGAGAGAACCGGGGGCGGGGGGGGGGAAACAAACAAAACTAACCACCACCACATGCTGACCGATGCCCAGCCTGTTCCCGAGCAGCAATCGCTGCCCCCCAGCCAACTTCCACCAGTTTCTATACTGAGCGTGACGCCGTATGGTATGGAATAGCCCTTTGGCCACTTGGGGTCAGCTGTCCTGGCTGTGCCCCCTCCCAGCTTCTTGTGCACCTGGCAGAGCATGGGAAGCTAAAAAGTCCTTGACTGGTGTAAGCACTACTGAGCAACAACTAAAACATCAGCGTGTTCTCAGCATTGTTCTCATACTAAGTCCAAAACACAGCACTATAGCAGCTACTAGGAAGAAAATGAACTCTGAATTAAGCTGAAACCAAGACAGACAGTGTATGCTGCAGAGCCTGACTTATCCCAGGATGAGAATCTGAGGCCAGAGCTGGCAGAAATGTTTTGCTTTCTCCCAAGGACCATTCCTCTACCCATCCCCCACAGTCGTTTTCTGTAGCTTTTTCTTAATTGACTCACATAAGATGCTCTGTCAAAAAAAAAAAACAAAAAAAAAAAACACAAAAACCAACAAAGAAACACCAAGCAGAAAACCAAAACAAAGTGCCTGGTCCTAGAGACTTGCCAGAAAACCTTGTAAGCAAAGTTTTTACAGGATTAGGGGTTCAAAGGGTGTTTTTATTTACATCGCAGCTTCCAAACTGCTAGAATATTAAAATGTGCAACTACACCTCTCCCTCCTCCTGAAATATTTCAGGGATAAGTTTTGTAAGATTTTTGAACTTCAGTTGACAGTGGGAAGGCTGCTGAGGCTTTCATTAAAACCCTCTTAATTCTTTCAGGAAAGGGAAGTGAAAACACTTGACTAAAACTGATGTATTTAAATGCATCCTGCACTCCCTCTTGTCCATACAACTTCAGGCTTTACCTGTGTGTCTCTACAGCATTGCTAGAGTGAGGATAATGCTGTGTAGTTACTCACGTGAAGGCAAATTAGTTCAAGAAGCACTTGGGTAATGCAGTAACTGGCATTACTGGAGAAGCTACTGCTAATAACAGATGGTGCCTTAGCTGCACTGGGGAGACTGTTACAGACTCGTAGAATTAGTCATCCTGGTCATAGAGTGGGGCTAAGAGATTCGGGACATGGTAGTGGGGATCAGTAAGCTCAGCCTTATCCTTGCACTTGCGGAGCCCTCTTTGCCTTGCCACCTCACGCTCCTGCTCCCCAGCTCTCATGCCAGCCTGGCCTTAGTTCTGGTTCCTTACCCAGAGAGGCGTTTTACCTCTGTTACCATTCAGCTTTTTTTCATTCTTGGTCCAAGTAAGATAAATACTTAAGTTCCTACAGAGAAATGAGGTTCCCAGCTCTCAGGGTTGGCTCCTGTCCCCAGTTTGCCCCAGAGACCAAGGGCCCTTAAGAGGGAGTTTTTCCTACTGTCCTAAGTGCTGCATGTGCTGCTAGATCTCACATCACCTCCCTGTCCTTCACGTGCCTTAGCATAGCTTCTGGGAGTTCCATGATCTTCACAGGCACAGAGGTGAGGCTGACAGGCCGGTAGTTCCCAGGGTCCTGCTTTCTTCCGTTTTTAAAAACGGGCACAATGTTTCCCTTCTTCCAGTCACCAGGGACTCTGGGACACATCTCATCAGGTCCCATAGACTTGTGTGTGTTCAGGTTCCTCAGGTGGTCACAAACCTGATCTTCCCTTAGAGTGGGAGGGGCTTTACCTCCCTGGTCCCCATCTTGTGGTCCATCAGCTCGGGAGGGGTGAGTAAACTTTGTCTTAACACAGGACAAAATGTATTTATTCCATAACTGTAGTCTCCAAAACGGGTGGAGAGTTTGGGCTGAAAGCTCTATAACAACGGTTAAGCCTGCAGCACATGGAACATCAGGCTGAGGGTTCATCTGGAGAAGCAGTACACGCCTGAAAGAGGCGCTTGTTGGCAAAGCCCTCTCAGCTCACACTGTGCCTTCCCTGTCAGCTCTGAACTTTCCTCTCTGTTGTACTGAACCTGGTTCTTTACTTTGGTATCCCACCAAGGTGGTATGAATTTATTGGGGGTAGGGAGAGGGACTGCTGCCTTAACACAAACCAAATGGCACTGGGATGCAGTTTCTCAGATAAAGTGCAATACAGATGAACCAGGTTTAAATGATCTTTATTTTAAATCATGGGTGGCACATTACCTCATCACCTGAAAGTTGTAGCTGTGCTTCTAGTATTAGAAAAAGCAAATGAATGGCACGTGTCTGATGCCACTGTGTTGCTTACTTGCCCTAATTCTTACACAGTCCGATTTCCCTCGCTACTGAACAGTACTTCTCAAGAAGGGTGGTGTTCCCCAGCTGCCCCAAGGCATTTTATGATACTTACAAAGTGGTTTGTTTTTACTTCCTTCATTTGCCTTTCCTAGCTAAAAACCAGTAGCACACCTGAGACCTTTGCTGTGATTGTTTTTCCATGTGCACAGGAATAAGGAAGTCGGCATTGTAGACAACGTCAGGTTATGCAGTAACGACCGTGGTACTGGGAAATTCAAGAAAGCTTGCATCACTGTGAGGGTTCCCCGAAATCCAACTGTCGGGGACAAATTTGCCAGCCGTCACGGACAGAAAGGTATCCTGAGCCAGCTCTGGCCAGTTGAGGATATGCCGTTCACGGAGAACGGGATGGTTCCAGACATCCTCTTCAACCCTCACGGCTTTCCCTCCCGTATGACTATTGGGATGTTAATTGAGAGCATGGCTGGGAAGTCGGCGGCGCTGCACGGCGTCTCCTATGATGCCACTCCTTTCACCTTCACCGAGAAGAACTCTGCTTTGAAATACTTCGGTGAGACTTTAGTGAGTGCAGGTTATAACTTCTTTGGGACGGAAAAGATGTACAGTGGCATCAGCGGCCTGGAGCTGGAGGCGGAGATCTTTGTGGGAGTGGTGTACTATCAGCGCCTGCGCCACATGGTCTCAGACAAGTTCCAGGTGAGGACAACGGGGCCCCGAGACGCTGTCACCAACCAGCCCATCAAGGGGAGGAACGTGGAAGGTGGGATTCGCTTCGGTGAGATGGAGCGTGACGCTTTGCTGGCTCATGGCACGTCTTTCTTGCTGCAAGACCGCCTGTTCAACTGCTCCGATGGCTCCGTAGCCTATGTCTGCATGAGCTGCGGCAGCATGACATCTCCTGTGCTGGAGAAACCGCCACACTCCTCCTCTGTGACAAGCAACAGGAGGTACTCCTGCTCTGTCTGCAGCGAGGTGGACACAATCGAGGTTGTCCCTGTGCCCCAGGTCTTCCGTTACTTTGTGGCGGAGCTGGCAGCCATGAACATAAAAACAAAGCTCAACGTGGAGTAGCTCTGTCCTCGGGCCTGGTGATGCTCCTGCTGGGAGGGAGGAAGCACGTGTCATCCCTGCCTTTGCCCCCTGTGGGTTTCAAGCGTTAAGTCAGTTCTCGGATTCTTCAAACGTTTTCAAGATTAATTTGATGTTTGTATTGAGACGGGGCGGTCGCCAAGCTGTATGGTGAGGAAACACCACTCTGTTGAAGTTCGTTTGCACTTCCTAAAGGATCACTAGCTATTGAGATGTGGCGTATGGAAATCAAGCAATGTCACTGCTCCCACCAGGCTGCTGGGTTGAGAGCAGTGGGGGTTCTTCGTTCTCTGAGCGCTGGCTGCAGCTGCAAAGATGAAGAGGTCATAAAACAGCATGAAGCGAATGCTGGAAATGATGGAAAAAAAGAGATATATTCTGTTTTTCGAAGAAAAATCCTTGCAGAGCGTATGCCTTAATGACGGGTATGTGTTAAAGTGACTGGACATGTTTTTTGCTTTATTTCAATACATGTGCCTGGAAACTCGGGAAGAAGGCACAGAGTTCTACCCCGTGACGCTGCAGCCTTGACCGCAAGAGACCAAGGTGGCCGAGCCAGGCCTGTCCCGGGAGCGTTTGGTGTCGCCGAGCCCAGCGCCTGCTGCAGAGGGGTTGATTTGGGTTTTTTGTTGTGGTGGGTTTTTTTTTTTTGTTTTTTTTTTTTCTCTTCTCCGTCTCTGGCTGAAGAAGCAGCGAGCAGAGGGCTTTCCAGCCTGGCTCCCGANTGGTGGAGGGGGAGGCGGGCAGTGCCACTGCAGGGGAGCCGCGGCGCTGGCGCCAGGCCCGGCCCCGGGGCCGCGACGCCGGGTGAGGGGCGGGTTGGGGGCTGAGCCCTCGGCAGCCCCGAGCGCTGCGGCTGCCATGGAGGTGCCCTGGGTGCTGCTGGCCGCTGCTCTGCTCCCGCTCCTGCCCCGTGAGTACCCCTGGGAGGGATGAGGCCGGGGGCAGCCCCGGGGGGCCGGGCGCCCTCCAGCCTGGGTGCTGAGCGTCGCCGAGCTGGCAGCCGTGGTGGGTGGGAGGCATGGGGGACGCGGTGCCCCTAATCCCTGTTGTTCCCCCCAGCCAGCGGGGCCACCAGGCCGCTGCCCACCCTGGCCCCACCGCTGAGCATGATGGTGGCCGGGCAGCGCCGGCAGCTGGTGGTCTGCGTGGTGAGCAACCTGGGCCCCAGCTCTGGCCAAACCGTCTGGATCGCCGGTGGGAACAGCAGCGCCCTACAGTCTTTTGCCTACGGGGCCTCCCAGGAAGATGGCGGCACTGTCTGCACTGTCTCCCTCCTCCCCAATGACCCCCCGGCCAAGGGGGATCTCACCTGCCATGTGGGGCCCAACAAGACCTCCCCGGCCCACAGCTCCAGCCCCATCCACATCACGGGTATGGCCCTGCTGCCGGACCCTCTGCCCATCTTGCCCAGCTGGTGCCCCCCCAAGGACGGGGGCTCTGGGGCCGGCAGGGAGCAGGTGCGAGGCCCCGCGGGCCAACGTCGCTGCCCCAACCGGCAGGCGCAGGAAGGGGTTTGCGGCCTGCCCCACTGCACACCTGGCGCTGGGCTGCCACTGCCTCTCCAGCTGTTCTCTCATCCCACAGGCAATGAGGAGGTGGTGGAGCTGTGTCTCAGCAGCACGGCTGGTGAGTTTGCGGGCCCTGCCACCACGGGGATGTCAGTTGCCAGGGAGGAAACCGGGCTGTGTTCCTGGCAGGGACCCGGCTGGGCTGTGTGGTGGTCAGGGTGGGTCCCCATGGCATCGTGGGGCTGGAGAAGAGGAGTTGAAGCTCCATCTTGGGTGTGGAGGATGGGGAAGATGGGTCAGAGCCAGCCTGGTCTCGGGGACAGGGCAAGGGTGACAAAAGCCCACGATGGGCCCTGGGGAGCCCGCTGAGCCTGAAGTTTTGGGGATGCTCCCCCTGACCTGGCCCCACGGCAGCTCCGGAGGGGACACGGGGGCAGCAGGGTGCCTGTGCCAGGTGTCACCCCGTCCCCTCTGTTGCAGCACCACCGGCCTGCGCCCTGGCAGCCCTGCTTGTGGCCATCCGGATGGTGCTGCTGAAGATTGCGCTCTCCGACGCCCTCCTCACCTCCATCCTCCTCGCCCAGAGCTGAGGGCCCGGGCGGAGGCCCACCCCCGAGGGGTAAGTGCCCCTGGTTTGGCCTGGGGGCGTGGAAGGCACCTGAAATGTTCTGGCGGGTGGAGACCCCCGAGTGCCGGAGGGAGAGGGAGAGACCCCGCACGGGTGGGGAGGAGGGAGAGGCCGCCACCTCTTCGTGGGTGGCAGGGACCCCGAATTGTCCAGGGGTGGGGAGGGGGGCCCAGGATTCCAGGAGCCGGGGACGGACGGACGGACACGCGTGCCTGCCCCACTCCCATCCCCGGAGTGGGGCCACGTGCGCGCCGCCCGCCACCCACGTGGGAGCTCGGCGGGACGACCCGGCGGCGCTTCTACGGCGGCCGCGCGGGGCCTGGGATAGCACGGGTTGGCT
>VZTL01005306.1:43979-63819 GCA_013400535.1 Scopus umbretta
CCCCGCTGACAGCCGTGTCCCCAGGGTGGACTCCATCATGCTGCTCGAGGAGGGCTTCCAGGTGACCAGCGTCGACGCCAGCGACAAGATGCTCAAGTACGCGCTGAAGGAGCGCTGGGAGCGGCGCAAGGAGGAGCCCTTCGACCGATGGGGTGCGGGGCCGCGGGGGCCGGGAGGGGCGTGCGGACACCCAACACCCCACCGCGGGGCGGGGGGGGCCTCGGGCGCCCCTCGCCTGCTGGCCCCGGGCCCTCGCATGGGTGCTGCTGGCCAGGCGGCCTCCCCGCAGGGACCTGCCATCTGCTCGGCAAGCCCGGGCTGTGGCCCTCAGCTGCCTGCTGGCCCCGGGCTGGATCCAGCACCCACAGCGGGGGCAAGGAAGGGCTGGGTGATGCTGGGGTGAAGGCCTTGCATGCGGGGCGGCTGTCAGGTTGGTGGGGCGTCCGTGCCCTGATCCACTCCCCTGTGCTGCAGTCATCGAGGAGGCCAACTGGCTCACACTGGAGAAGGACCTGGAGAAGCCAGGGGACGGGTTTGACGCAGTCATCTGCCTGGGCAACTCCTTCGCTCACTTGCCTGATTTCAAAGGTGAGTTGAGGGTGGGGGGTTTAACCATGCACATGTGCACAGCCTCTCCCAGCAGGCTGAGAACGTGCCCTAACTCATGCCATAAGTTGGGCAGTAGATTACGCCCAGTGGAGTTGCTGTGTCATGGCGTGTCTCCAGGGAGGCTGAGAACCTGTCCCAGTTTGTGGCATGAGTGAGGCCATTGGGGCCCGTGGTGGTGGAGTTGTGTGCATCTCTGTCACATCTCTGGCAAGGCTGGAGACACACCCAGACTTGTGCCACAAGCCGGGTGGTGGGTTCCCCACACGGCATGCTCTGCCTCAGTGAGGCTGAGAACGTGCCTGAGCTCATACCATAGGTGGGGCTGTGGGTTCTCCAAGCTAAGACGGGGCAGGGGGACGGGGACGAGGTGTGTGTGTGCATGAGTGAGATGGCCTGTGCCATGGGGTACAGCCAGTGCCTGGGGATGCCACGGTTTCCTCCCCAGGGGATCAGAGTGACCACAAGCTGGCCCTGAGGAACATCGCCAGCATGGTACGGCCCGGGGGTGTCCTGGTCATCGACCACCGCAACTATGATCACATCCTGGCCACGGGCTGCGCACCGCCTGGCAAGAACATCTACTACAAGGTGGGCAGCTGGCAGACCCTGCCCCATCCCACTCCTCTCTGCTCCAGCCCCCTGGCCCCGAGGGGTCCGGGCAGGGCTGTGCCCAGGCTTGGGGGGCCACTGCGTCCCTGCAGGACACAGACATCTTCCTGTGGTCCCCAGAGTGACTTGACCAAGGACATCACCACCTCGGTGCTGCTGGTAAACAACAAGGCGCACATGGTGACCCTGGACTACACGGTGCAGGTCCCCCCCACCGAGGCGGGAGCAGCCCCAGAGCTGAGGTGAGAGGGGCCATGTGGGCGGCTCCCAGCCCGGGGGGGGGTTGGCTGCTGTCGTGCCCCGCTGTCCCCTCGCCTCACCGTCGTTGCCTCCTTGCAGCAAGTTTCGGCTTTCCTACTACCCGCACTGTCTGGAGGCCTTCACAGCCCTGCTGAAAGGCGCCTTCCAGGGGAAGTGCCAGCACAGCGTCCTGGGAGACTTCCAGCCCTACACGCCAGGGCAGGCCCACGTTCCCTGCTACTTCATCCACGTCGTGAAGAAGACAACCTGAGGGGCCGCAGAGACGAGAGACTGTGGTGGCCGAGAGCTGTGAGCAGCTCTAGGGACAAGCAGGGGGCTGGGGACATTGCTGAGAGCCACCTGGGAGCCCTCTCCCATTAATTAAGAGCGCTCGTGAGAGCTACCAGAGCCCGTGGTCCGTGTGTGCGTGTATCCATGTATGGGCAGGGTACGGGGCAAGGGCGATGGCTGCAGCCGCCTCAGGACACTGAGGGATGGAAGTGCCCAGCCTGGGGGGAGCACAGGGTAGGTGCAGGCACAGCCTCACCCCCAAGCCCCCGGCTGCAGGTGCCAGTCATGCCTGGGGTGTGGGGTTTGGGGTTCCCGGTGAAGCAGAGACAATGGTGGGTTGGCTCCTGGGTGGTTGCACATCGCTGCCAAGCCCACTGCGGCACCACTCACAGGGGTGTACTGCAACCAGTTTTCTCCCTTGTGCCCCCCCCAACCAGGTGCTGACCCCTTTTTTGACACCCCTTGGCCCCATCCCTGCACCCTCAGCACCCACCCCCTGCCGCGGCTCCCAGGGTGGGGAGGCCTCGCACACCCCACCAGTGCTTTTGCTGTGGCTGCAGCTCCTTCCTTGCTCGCCCTGGGGAAGAGGTGGTGGCCAGATCCAGCAGCGTGTTGCGGTCAGGGACAGCTCTGAACACGCTCGGGTGCCAGAGCCAGAGCAACAGGGCTTGAGGCGTGCATCGGCTGGGGCTTCATGCACGGAACACCTGCAGCTGCTGGCGAACCAGCCCTTCGGGGAGGAGCTGGTCCTCGACAGCCACGCTTGGCTCAGGGACACGACTGCCAGCAGTCTGGGTGCAGGCAGCAGCGTGGCGAAGCCTGGCAGCAACAACCCCTTGGGCTGGGGCGCGGGCAGGCCCCTGGCTTAACGTGGGGCTGCCCATGAGCTGCACCAGCAGCTGCAGGGGCCCGGTCAAGGCAGCTGCCGGCCGGCTGGCTGCCACACACGGCTCAAGTGGGGATTTACTTAGCATCCGTGTCAAAGGCCGGGAAGCGGGGCACACACGATCATGGATCATGCTGGCAGCTGCCGCGAGGCTGCAGAGGGAGGCAAGACAAGACATCGGGGAGGGGGGAGTCTGGGCCAACACACACGTTAGTGCAAACAGGCGAGTATTTCCAAGGCTAGAGCCCTCCCTCTCCCTGTGACAAGCTTTTCCTAGTATCTGGTGGGAACTAGTATCCCTTGCTACCACTTGCCCCCATTGCCTCTTGTCCTGTCACCCAGCACCTCCAGGAAGAACTGGACTCCCTCTGCAGAGGTGACAGCTCCCAGCTGAGCAAACCCCACTCCCTCAGCCTCTCCACATCCGCCATGGGCTCCAGCCATTCTGGCAACCTTTGCCCGACGAGGGTGACCCCAGTCCTGTTTGCAGGTGTGCTCCCACCTCAGCCTGCAGGACGCTGGTTTCTCTGCATAACCCAGCCCAGCCGGGGGCTCGCAGGGACCTTCCGGAGCCCACAGACACCTTCAGCAAGAAAAGACTTGAGGCCAGGCAGTGAATACCTAGTGCCAAAAACCTGTATTTATTCAGAGAGACCATGCTGAGCCCAGGCCAGCTGCAGCAGCAGTGCCCTGGGTCCTGCTGCCCTCCAGCCAGCACCCCTCACCGCGGCACCCCAACAAGCAACTGCCTCCAGCCCTGCTCTTGCTGTCAAACCGGGTGCTGTTTGGGCCTTGCTCCCCCACCAATGCTCTGTCACCCATGGAGACACTTCTACTGTGCCCACAACTACGAGACTTGGCTTCCTCCCCATGGGGAAGTCAACCCAGCATGCTCCTGGCAGCCACAAAGTGCTCATTGAGATGTGAGGGACCGTTGGAGAACCCACCACCAGCTTGCCTGAGCAGAGCAGTGCCTCCACCAGGCTTTGGCTCAAGAAACTGCACAGCCACTTTTTCACCCAAGCTCGAAAGAGGGGGGTGTCCAGGAGACATCAGAGAAGAGCAGGTGGGTGCCTGTTTGTGCCTGTTCTCTTGCACCCCTTAACGCGCCATCCTCATCGCTCTTCCAGTCCCAGCTCTGCTGAGCACTAGCAGGCAGCAAACTTCTGCTGAATGAGTCTGTACCTGAGCAGCTCCTGCTCAGAGACTGAGGGCTGCAGCCTCGCAGCAGCCTGCAGGAAGTCTTCCATGGTCAGGATCAGAGCAGAGCTCTCTGTATCCAGCCCTGCACAAGAGAGGGAACAGGAAAAGGCTGAACGCCAAGCACAGGGGCAGCTGGCAAGATCCAACAGCCCCTTCTCCAGTCAGCACAGACTGGAAGGAAAACCTGTCTGTCTCTCTCTCTCTCTCTCCTTCCCCCTGGGGCCAAGCACTGGAGGTGAAGATGATCACACCAGCAGAAACCGCCTGCCTGCCAGTAACCCAGAGCCTAGCATTCAGACATTGTCCCAAAGTCGTCGAGTCTTTCCTCAAAGCCAAGTTACCAGCAGTAGTAATGCTCCTCTCTGCCCCTGTGCTGGGCTGTCCAAACATGTGGGACAGGTAGGGGCCGGGCTCCTACCTTCCTCGATCCATTCCACCTTGCGTTTGACAGCGCACATCATGGCATCCGAGCACAAGGCATAGATGTCTGCTCCTGTCAGCTGAGCCAGGCATTTTTCTAGGATGGTGGTGAGATTCACTGAAGGATCCAGTTTAAACCTGCCAACAGAGAAAACTGCAGGTCTAAAAGCCACAGAAAAAACAGACCAGGAGACGCAGCTGCCAGCGTGACTGGGCAGGAGGAATTGGAGGGCCTATGTTTAGCCGCTTCTGGACTGTGCTCTGCATGCTCAAAAAAAAAAAAAAAAATCAAAGGGGTTGGTTTGTTTGTTTTTTTCCAGCACACTCACTTCTCTTTGAACCATCCCCACAGCAAGGCCCTCTCTCCTGCTAAGTAGGACCAAAGGTAACTCTGAGTGCTCACTCAGAGAAATTAAGTGCTCCCCATGCCTGGGAACAGCCTACAGCCAGGGCTGGATAAGAACATTTTTAATTACAGACAGTACAAACCGCTGTAACACCAAACCATCCCATCAGAGCCACACTGCAGACAGCGAGCCTCCTTCAGCACGAACAGCAGCAGGCTGCTGCCGGGCATGACTGCCAAGTCACATGGTGTGAAAAGATGCTCGCAGCCAGCCCACGCTCTCACCTCTCCTGCTAGCTTATCGTCAAAGGCAGCAGCGATCACAGCTATCCACGACAGAAAGTCCCTGCAGAGGCAGATTCACAGCTGCTCACCCAGCTGTGCTGTGTGGTACCTCTGCACCTGAATTGCAGGGCTTGCTTTTCTCCAGAGATGCTTTCAGGAGCTCAGAGCAGCCAGGGAAGCAGCCAAACCCCGCTGCTTGGTGATCCCACACAACCAGTGTTCGGAAAGATACAGGGGGCACAGGCTGAACACCCCTCAGCATCACAGGAGGAGAGGCAGCGAGATGAATAGAGCTGCCTTCACCCTTGGATGTGGAAACAGCAGATGTGCTAGGGGAACTCCTGCAGGAAGCGAATGGGAGCTTCCTGCCATGTTGGTGTGCTGCAGTCCCGTCACGCTGTTAAGATCTGGCTGAGCTCCTCAAGAAGAGCATGACAGCATGGTGACTGGAGAACTCTACCAACCCCTCCACTTGGACAGCAAGCTGAGCTGCTCCCATCTTGTAGGAAAACCAGCCCCAGTTCTGGTTCTGGAAGTTGCGCCATTCTCTCCCCCTACCGGCTGGCTGTGGGTCAGTGACTCAAGGTGCACCCCAGGGCTCAGACATGAAGCCAAGCTGGAGCACACTATGCATCAACCCCAGGAAGGCTGCGACCCATTGGAGGGTGGTGGAAGGCTGCTGTGAGAGCACAGGGTCACTCACTTCCTGGTGATGGTGCTCAGCACCTGCAGCTGTGACTCCCGGTCTTCGTTTATGCCCACATAGACCAGTTTGTCAAACCTGTCAGTAGAGAGAAGAGGCAGTCGAGAAGAGGCCAAGACAAACCTGCCACTGGTGCACAACCCTGTGCACTGGAAACTGAAGGGCGGCCCTGGGGCAGCTCCTTTTGCTGTCAAGTTCGTGGATGATACAAAGCTTGAGGGGGAAGCAGTCCATGCGTTGAGCAGGCCTGCCCTCCTTCAGAGTGACCAGGGAAGGCTGGAGAAACAGGCTGACAGAAACCACGCGAGGTTCAACAGCAGATACAAAGTCCTGCCCCAGGATGGGCAAGCCACAGGCATGAGGACGGGCTAGGGGCAGCTCTGCAGAATAGGCCCTGGAGGAGCAATCCCTCCCACCAGTTTGCTGCCACAGCAAGTCCCTTATTGTCCTGCTCTGCTGCTGGGGCAACAACCAGAGTGGTGGGGGACAACAAGCAGTGGTATCTTGTGCTGCTGTTACAGCCATAGGCACCGGCCTCCCCTTGGCTTCCTATCTCCCCCACAAGCCAGAGCTGGGGGGCTTGAGAAACAGCCTCTGTAGAGAGAACATGGTGGGGACACAGTCCAGCTCATCACTGCCTGACGGGCTCCAGGGAACTACCTTGCAGCAAGGCAGGGTATGATGCGACATACCTGCCCGGCCGGAGCAGAGCTGAGTCCAGGAGGTCAGGCCTGTTCGTAGCTCCAATGACAAATACCTCTCTGGTGGAATGAAGGCCATCAAGCTCAGCCAGGAGCTGTGAAACAACTCTGCAGGGAACAAGACAGGACACTCACAACCAGGCCTTGGCAATTCACCTGCTGTCACCCTCAGCCACCAAATGAGAAGAGGAATAAAGAAGGCCACTGGCAGGTCTATGTCTTGGACTTCAGCTCATATTTCTCTTCTCTGAAAAACCCCGACACAACCATCCAGAATTCTCTGAGCATAGCCAGTGAGCATGTGGGCTCATTGCAAAGTGAGTGCAAACGCCTGGTACCAAGACAGTCCTTCAGGCCTGTGCTTGGCTCTGAACCCTTCCAGGATGGCCACATGTGCTTATACTTGCTACAAAACACTGGCAACACAGACCGACAGGCAGGCTCACATGGCTATGGCTCAGGTTCACCCACCTGGATGTGATGGCTGATCCTAACTCTCCCCGCTGTGTGGTACTGCCCAGCAAGTTCAGCTGCAAGACTGCCCCGTCAGTCCCATGCCAGGGACACCCCAGCAGGCCAGTGACACTGCCAACCAGTTCTCAGGGTGGTGAACGGTTAACACTGCAGATCTAGTTCTGCGGCCACAGGGCTTAAGCTGGTCTGGCAGCACAGACCTCCTGGAACGGGGATGTCTTCATCAGGTTCTGGGATCACCTGAGGTGACCAATGGGCACCACATCCAGACCCTTCCAGAGCTGCTGGTTTGTGTGTGTGAAGATGGATGCCAGGGGCACATGGTGTCACTTGAAAACTCTGCAGAACCCCTCGTGGATGGAGAGGAAGACTGGATGGGGACAATCAGCTCAGCGGAAGAGGCCTGGGGGAAATAACCCTTTATCTGGGTATCTCCAAGCTGTACATACTTTGATTCTACCAGAGGCAGCTGAAAGGTTTCCCACCACAGGGAAACAGCAGCTAATAGGAGGAGAGCATGGCAGGTGTGTGAAGGATGGCCTTGGAGAGGCCAAAGGGAGCAGCTGGCAGCCACAGAAGCAGCTGGAGGAGACTCTGTCTTAACCAAATGTTTGCACAACAAGCTTGGGCAATCGGGAATCTGTGGCAATGCAAACAGCAGTATTAATGTCCAGAGAGAGCAGACAGGCCATGCAGAGCAACTGAAGGGAGCAGGGAGAGAAAAAGTAGAGAAGGAGAGTTGGGATGGACTCTGCCCTGCGAGGCAGAGTCCTGTGCATCCCCCCACCAGCTGAGGCTGGTATGCTGGTCTCCCAAGGACGCATGGTGCTCACTGACCTGTCCATGACGCCCCCTGAATCACCACTCCGGCCACGACTGGGGGCCAGGGAATCCAGTTCATCAAAGAAGATAATGCAGGGAGCAGCTGCCCTGGCTCTGGCAAACACTGGGAGGAGATAGCACAAAAGGTGAGAAAGAACTGGAGGAGCAGTCAACAGCAACAGGACCTGCTACATCACCAGCAGGGAAGAGCTGTGGATGGAAACCAGCTGCCCACTGCCTCACCACCACTAACTGCTCCGGCCTGAGGGACTCAGTGGGAGTGGGAACAGGCAGCACCCAGCACAATGGGCCCCGAGGCTCAGCTGTGTTCCTGAGGGGCTGCTGTCCCATCAGGAACACCAGGGACAGGAGCAACAGGAGCAGAGAGCAGGATGGGAAGCTGCAGCGAGGCAGGGAACAGACTGGGTATAGGAGACAGCTGGGTTTGTGCCCTTGCTGGCAGCTGTGGGTGGGAGTTGGGAAGAGGGGTTTAAGCACTACCTCCTTGCCTCCAGCACCACAGAAAAGCCCCATCTTCCTACATGCAGGAGCAGGATGCATCTGCTCACCATTACGCACATTCTCCTCGCTTTGCCCGACATACATGTTGATGAGCTCTGGCCCTTTCACGCTGTGGGGCAGGAGAAGAGGGAGCCAGTTGGAGCATGCCATCCACTGCCAGGAGTATGGCAGCCCCATTGCGTGACCCCCCACTCTTCCTTCACCTAAGGAAGGTCATGGCACATGTGGTTGCCACGGCTTTTGCCAGCAAGGTCTTCCCTGTCCCTGGAGGCCCGTACAGCAGCAGACCAGAGCGGCACAGTCCCAGTGACAGCAGCTCTGGGTGTTCCAGGGGCAACTGGATAGTGTCCAGGATCTCCTTCTTCACCTCCTGGAGCCCACCAACATCCTGCCAGGACACGGAGGGGATCTGCCAAGAGATGGAGAGTCCCTGTCAGCAATTATTCCTGAGCAGGCCTGAACAGCTCTTGATCCAGTGGGGTACCAGTCATTAGTCCCTTGTGCCATCAGCTGCGTCTGGCTATGCAGCAAGTCAGCCCCACACTGCACCGCCCAGACAGCGCTGCTGCGGGATCCCCCAGCATCCGCATTTCAGCTCTCCTGAGCTTTGCAATGGGGAAAACAAACTGCACATGTCCCCAGGCAAGTTGCACTTGCAGCGTCCCACCCCATCTCCAATACTCCGTTGCACCTCATATCACCTGTCAGCAAAAATACGCCAGGGAAAATATCTGCCAGGTTGCCTGCAGCTTTGTGGGGAGAGAGCGCCCTGTTGCAGACAGGCCTTGGGACAGATGAGGGAAGGTAAAAATTGGGGGGGGGGGGGGGGGTGAGAAAAAAAAGAAACCCAGACCTAGCAATTATGAGCTACCTATGTTCAGGGCACCTTGTCCCCCAGGGTGGTGAGACTGTGCACGGGCTTCACACCAGAGTGACAAAACATGGGCTACTAGGACCTCTGTCATAGGAAGAAGGATGTGAGAGACAGATATCCTGGAGGACACTGTACAGAAAACTAGCTGCTTTTGAAAGGGTAGATGCAAGAACAAAGTCCATGGATGCTTACAAGAAATAGATAGGGATGGGGTCAACTGCAAGCACACAAGGGATCATTGCAAAGAAAGACAGCAAACTTGAGAGGGGTCAGCCATGCCACTTTCGTTATTTTATGCTGAGCAAAACAATCTTGGAGGACGCTGCTGCTCTGCTCGCAGCTTTAGATATAGCAGGAATGCCACAGTTTGCATGACAGATCCTCCTGAGAGTCAGGACAGCTCTCCTGGGAACGCATAGAGAAAGCAAAGCCCCAAAACACTTCCCCCCAGCTGCTGGCTGGGTGGGGAACAGGTGCCAGCACAAATGGGGAGTTTAAAAATAGGCTAGAGCAAAATTATTTCCCCCTCAGCCAATTTGGCTCTCCTTCTTTGGCTACTTGAGATGATGTTATCTCATGCTATTTCTCCAGCTGTCCAGCAAGTCCACCAGGAAAATCAGGTCAGACAAGATAAGGATTTCCAGAGGGGAAAAAAAAAAAAAATAAATTTTAAAGCAGAAGGTCACAGACCCTCCTTCTTCAGTGCCAATGAATGGAAGAGTTGTCCTCTTGCTATACTGCCTCACTAGAAAAAGCTCTACAGACATCAGCATGGGAGCTGGAAAACCGCAGCAAGGTTGTTTTCAGAGGAGAACATCGTAAGTCTGGGACATGTTGCAGACACTGCTAGCAACTGGAGGTTTGAAATTAGTTCTCTCTAGGAGGCTCAAGCTGTAACTGCAAACAAATGTGCGATTAACCTAAGAAAATGCAAGCAGGGACTTGAAAGTTATGTATATTGAGAGTGTTCAGATTTGCTAATGTGCTTTCTGAACTGCAGCCAATTACTAAGAAATTGATAAAGGATTGCAAAATACAAACAAAATTAGCTCCCATTCACACAGCTCACTGCCAAGCATGCTCTACGGTTATTATTTATCTTATAGCAAACTTGGCAAACACACCTCAAAGCAGAGCTCGTTTCAGTCTCCAGTAAATTTATGAATGAATTAAGTCCTGGAGTAGCTCCTGGATGATGACACCAGCAAGGTGTCATCCTGCTAGGGCAGAACTGCACGTGGGCAGCTGGGGAAGGTGCTAGAGTAACTGCTCCAAGACTAACGTTTCCTGTCCTTTCCAGGACAGTCATTTCCACACGAGGGTGTGGAGAAGAGTCTCTGATCCTTGGTCCTAACGCCACATTACCTGGTAAAAAGAGTTACCCCAAATGCTGTTTCTCTAGGTGCTGAGCTGCCAGAGGCAGATCACGCCCCTCCCGAGAAGCTGACTGCTGGTTTTCTCTGACACTCCATGTCCCTTTCCGTGAAGGACCGCCAAGTTCTTCAAACTACCTGGCTGTCAGAAAAGCCCGTGCCAGCTCAAGCAGTGTCCCAGGACAGGGATCAAGTATAAGGCTTCTCACACATGTGGGCAAACTCACTCACCAGCTTGCACCTCTCTGTTCCCATATGCCAGGTGGCTGGAGAGCCAGCCTGCGGTTGCCTTTGCCTCTCAAAAGGCTGAGCTACACAGCTGGCACCCCCTATTGAGCCATCTCCGATTACAGCAGCAGGGGCTTCCCTGACCAAATTTAAAGCCAAGAGGGTGAAAAGCACTAGTGAAGGAAAGCCCACAGTGGGACCGTTTCCCATCCAAGGATGGGGGAATACACGGAAGGACACAGCAGGCAGTGACATGCTAGAGCACAGCCCTGTCTGGCAAGGTCTGCGAGAAGTACAGCTCTAGAGAACCAACCCCCTCCTCCACTGCCCCAGCATCCTACCTTTGGGGCTCCGACTGCCTGCGAATGGGTGTCGTGCAGCTGGTCCAGCGCAACACTAAAATCCTCCTCAAGCACTGGGAACCCAGCAGTGCAAAAGTCTCTCTCCACATCCTCGCTCAGTCCACCTGGAAAACTGGCGAGGAAGAGAAGGGAAGGACTCAGGCTCTGCCCAACTCCTGGCATTACCAGGCTGGCTCCAGCCCCTGCCCTCCCCCTCCTCCTTCCCCGTTGCCTGTGCTACCTCAAGGCCTGGATGCGGGTACAAGCAGCGCGGCTGCTGTGTGACAACAAGGCACAGAAATCTCCCAGCACAAAACCCTGTGAATGCAGAAACAAACAGCATCAGTTCAGTCCCTGACCACAGCTCCAGCTAGGACACAAAAGGTTTATGGGGAAAAATTCATCACGGAGCTGTTCTTTGAGCTTCTGTACCCTCGTTAAAGACTCTAGCTTTTTTTTTATATTGTCTCTGTATTCTAGCAGAGCTGAGCATCAGCCAACACCTCTGCAAAAGGTATGCAGTCCTTAGGCACTAAGAGTCTGCAGTTCAAGCTGATACCTTAGGACCAGGGTTAACCACTGAAGAAGTTGACTGGGCTGTGGGAATTGCCCCCTTCCTCCGTGGCTAGGTAGGGGAGGTTGGCCCAGTACTCCCAGCCTGCCCACCTCCAAATGCTGCTGTGGTTTCACTCACTGCAGTCCTGCAGGCCAGCTTCGATAGGCTCACTTCTTTGCCCAGAGGCAGACTGGCAGTCAGCATGCTCAGCATCGACCTCCGCTGCTCTTCTGAAGGGGCTTCGATTTTCACCTCATGAAGGAAAGCAGTCCGCACATCTGTAGGAACATCCTGGGGCCTGCAGGTTGTGCCAATCACGAGGACAGGGTGGCTACTGAGAAAAGGGCAACAGAGTGCATGGTCTCAGCTCTATGGAAGCTTCCCTCTTACATTGCCATCACTCACGCCAAGTCACTCTCCAATGGTTAGCCTCTCCCCTGAGAAATGCATACATACTGGCCAAGGTGTCTTGCAGCCACTTTCCTCCAGCTTGCCCTTGAACTGCACTGTGAGCTCTGTCTCCAAGTCAAGACCCTTCAAGTGACATCTTATTTCTTCACCCGATATCTCCCTCCCTGCACCTTGGTACTTTGTCATCAGCCTCAAGATTCTCCCAGGGTCCAGCTCCCTTCCCGGGTCCCTGCGACCCCTTGGCATGCCTCACAGCAAACACACCAGGTTTGCTCATGAGAACAACTCAGAAACCAGCCTCAAACAACAAAGCTTCCCAATTCCCTCTGCCACTAAGCTAGAAGAACAAGGTCCCTCTGAAATAAACAAAGCAAGTCTGGGAGAGGCTCCACCGGATTAAAAAGTAAAACAGGGCACATTAGCAATCAGTCGCCTTGATGTAACAGTGACTGCTGCCCTAGGAATGGCAGAAGCAAACAATCACTTCAGATGCTCACAGCAAATATGCAGGGTCCATACCTCTGTGCTGGGTCTCTGTCCAGGAGCAGCTGTCTCAGAGTAGCGATGACCCTGGCATCCTCTCCTAGCCTGTCCCGGTCTCTGCCAAGCACTTCAATGTCTTTCAGCAGAAGCACACACGGATGATACTGCTGGGCCTGGGCGAAGGCCATCTGTACTTTCTCCTCTGTGGCTCCACTGGTGTCACTGCACAAACTGACGCAATCAACCTGTGAGACAGATCACACAACACACAATCTGCAGTGGTTGCAACATGGATAGCTGGGAGACCCAGGACAATGTTCACTTCCACAAAGCTTTCCATGGGCAATTCACAGCTGAAAGGAGATCTAAGTGGATGTTTCCCTGAGACATAAAATAGACACATTCAGGACATATTCAAAATAGACACATTCATGACTCTCCGCCATGGAAAAATGGCTGTTTCTTGCTTCTCTGTAGGAGGTGAGGAGGGCAGGAGGATCTCGTCCGAAAGAGGCGAGGCCAGGGGTCGGAAAAAGTCAATACAGTAGATGTCATGACTCAGAAACCTAAGCTGGAAGGGATGGGAAAGCCATGGAAGAGGTCAAGACAGGAATAACAAGGTGCCTTGGAGGAACAGTGCAGAGAGCAGATGGGGAAGCTCAGGAAACTTTTCAACGCAGCGCCACACAGGCTCGAAGTGCAAGAGGAAGGCAGAAGGTAAGGGGGTGCACAGGAAAAATTTAGAGGTGGCTAGAGGCCCAGACACTGTTTACAAAGCAAACTCTTGATGAAGTCATCCAAAAGGTAGAGGTGATTGGTGAGCCTTGAACAGCAGCTTGAACGCTTCTGGAAACAGGCAGTGCTGCCTCCTGGCGCTGCACAGTCACCCAGGGAGAACCAAACCATCTCTGGGATTCCCTAGGCCTCATCCTCAGAAAGGGTAGCTTGGCGCAGGGAGAACACCACAGCCTCAAGAGCCAATGTAAAGGGTAAGGATGGGGACACAGAGCAGAGGAACTCCTGAACTCCATGTACTATAGAAAAAAAAAAAAAAAAAAAGAACAGGAGACAGGGTTGTGGCAGGCACAGCCAAATGGCAGCAGTATCTGTATGCAAGTACAGAAGGGCAGAGAGAAAGGGCAGTCAGAGGAAGGGAAAAGGAGATGGAATAGTAATGTAAGCATTGCAGTGAGAAAAGGAGTGGAGAGTATAAAAGCTGGGATAGGAGAATAAGATGGACAGGAAATACCTCTGGCTTCAATAGTAAGAGTGTTAGTCTTTCAAAGCAGCACACAAGGCCAAAACCAGAGCTATAGCCTTGCATATCACACTAGAACCTGAGGCCACCTGCCAGGACATGGCAGTGCCACAGTGCTCCTAAACACATCCTATACATGGATCTGAAGGTACTGTGAAGCCTCTGCAATCTTGTACTGGATCCCAAGAGCTGTGGCACATCTGCAAAAGAGTAAGAGCTCAGCACTACTAAGGATCGCATCCAGAAGATGAGCTGCACAGCAGCTGGCCAAGGCTGTATCCACCTCCCCCACTGACCTGTTATGGCTTTACTTGGATAGAAAAGAACAGTTCAAGGGAGCAATGTAAACTTAACAGGACCCAACTTCTGAATAGAAGAAAACCCAAACATACAAAAGGCTTAGCTTGTTTTCTGAATTTGCTCTAAAAATACCCACAAAAAAGGAGCAAGCAGCCTATGTTTTCCTTCCACAAAAAAAACAAACCTTCCAGCTCTCTTCTTTCCATCTTTCTTCTTCCAGGTCCTTTCAGAAACTCTTCTAGGAAAGTTACCATGTAACTTCCAATCCCCCCACTTTTGTAAACCTAACTCTACAGCTTCAAGGAGATTAAAGCATTTACGGGATACACCCAGAATGTCAGAGTGAACAAAAGAGGCATGCAGAAGGAAAATAGTGTTTTTATCAAGTCAGTGAAGGCTGCCTTGGTGCCCAGAACCTCTGGTCCTGGACAGAGACAAGGGCAGACCTCATTTTGGCCATGAAGCTTACCCAGTACAGCCACAGCTGTAAGAACATATGAATAGCTGTACTGGTTCAGACCAAGAGCCCACATAGCCTGCTATTTTGTCTCCAAGCATGACCACAAGTGGCTGCTTAAGAAAGAGCAAGATCAGGGTAAGCACACATATAACCCTCTCCCCTCAGTACTCTCCAAGGCATCTACAGTTCCCACTGAAAGGGATTCTCCCAGTCAGATGTGGTTTTATAATGGTAGATTTCTCCTCCAAATACTCTTACCTACACAAAGAACCACCTCCTTTAGCTTGCCTGTTCCCACTAGCTTCACCTGACAGGCCCAGGCCTCATGCTGACACAGAGAAAAGTAAAGTTTCCACTCTCTGCTGACCACTCAAGACCTTGTAAACCTCTATCAAACTCTCCCTAAGTTCTCTTTTTTTCAAGCTGAAGAGCCTGTTCAGCTGTTCACCACACTGAAACTGGTCTAGACCCCTGATCTTCCTCAGTGTTGTCCTCCTCTGAATTTTTCCAATTAAGCTTTATGCTTTTGCAACGGGGAGACCAAAACTGTGCAAATATTCAAGCTGTGGCAAGACACAGATCTGCACAGCAGCAGCACCTACTCTCAAGTTTGTTTCCAAAAATGGGATCTGCTTTTTGACATATATGGAGAACAAAACCCAAGTTTTCATGGAGTCATGGACATAAAACCAAATTCTTGATACTGACTGGTGACAGGCAGCTTGAAATCTATCGTTTTCCATGTAAAATTAACGACAGTAAATTCTACCTGCCATTTTACTGCTCAGTCACTTGGTCTCATTAAAGCTTTCCTCTAGTCTATGGACTAGAGGGTCTGTCTCTCTCTTCTTTAATAATTTATCAACAAACCATCACATCACACCTTTCCCAGATAATTTCCTGAGCTCACAGTACAGATGCCTGCAGAGCTCCACTGCTGATTGTGAAGACTCACCAACCACTCCCATACCATTCCCAACGTTTAACCAGCACTTTACCCATGCCAGGACCTTCACTCACAGCCCGCTGCCACTCAGTTTCCCAAAGAGCCTTTTCAAAACCCAAGCAGACTGCGTTGGTCCAGTTACCTTCACCACGTGCCTGGTAACACCTTCAAGTAACTTCCTGAAGGTTTACAGGACAGGACTTCCCATTGTAAAAGCTACATGGATTTTTCACCAATAGTGAAGTCATCCCAGAGTGTGCTAACTCTGTCCTTCACTCTAACCTGTCACAGGTTTGTGCCCTTTGAAGGATGCCTCTTGTTTCCAAAGGCTGCCCTTTCCCTGCTGTTCATCTGTTTTGTCTTCCATTTACTTTTCTCAAGCCCGTCCCAATATGATCTATGCAGTGGCTTCATGTTGTGGCACGGTGTCCTGCATTCACCTCCACAGCCGATGTAACACTTCTTTATCTTGGTCAATTATTTCTTTTTAAGGAAACCTCATTTTCATGTTGTTCCCCTTTCAGAAGCTAAGCACTGTTACAGAAGATCCGGGGCCTTTTTTGCTCTTGGGTGGGATGGTGAATGTGAACACAGTTACAAGGCAGCTCTTCTACAGGCCGTGACATTTTTAACCAGATCTGACACATGTACTGTTATCAAACCAAGGGCTACATTTATTTTCTAGGCTTCCCACCCAGCTAGAGATGATCTCAGCATTCTCTCTGCCTCACTTTCCATAATGCCTTTTGTCCAACCTGTGCAGAGACAATTTAAAACACCCAATGCCACTGCAGTTCCTGCCCTCATCACCTGTCCAATTTCTCTCAGTAAATTTTTGTTACTGCCACTCTCTGGGGTATAGTATCAACTCAATGCCCTATCAAGTGACAGAAAGTCAGTCTGCTGAAACACAGCTATATATTGTGGTATCTGTCAAGTACATCAGAATAACAGCAAGAGTCAGTAAAGAAAGGTACAAATGCACTCTCCTGGGCCAAGAGATCTCTAAACTACTGATTCTGGAGCACTGAAGGGTACATGCCAGAGCAAACATCTCTTCACGCTTATGCTCTCTTCCTGAGCATGTTACTGGCTGGCCCCAGACACAGGCCAGGGGGCTAGACAGACCTTTAGGCTGATCTGAAAGGCTGCTCTGATGTTCTTCCCACCAGCACTCATAATCCATGCCAGAGCGAGCTGCTAAGCTCAGCATACTTAGACTCCTTTTGTCTGCATGTGCACACAGGAGCAGCTTCTGGGTAGGCTCATGTCACGGTTGCAGCAGGAGTGTTGGCTAACTTAAAGAACATTTCCGTAATTCTTTTTATGTTGTAAATCCACCAATCAGCTGACCGCAAGAGGAATTACCTTGAAGAGGTGGAGGTTGAGGCAGCTACACACAGCTCTGACAGCCAGCAGTTTCCCACTGCCACTTGGCCCCGAGAGGAGAACACTGCCAGCCATGCTCAGTGCACTTGCCCTGTAACATAGAGGCAGTTCTCCTGGTGACCAGGGAGCAGGGTGCTCACTCTCCTGGGGCTTGCAAGAAGGAATTCTAACTCACCAACTGTTCAGGTGAGGCCGAAGGGCATCACAGAGCTGCTTCACAACATCAGAAAGTCCAGCAGGAGACAAACTGCTCCAGAACTCGTGGCTGTTATAGGCTGGGGCAGATGGGACAGCACTGTTTGTTGAACCCACCTATGAGGGAGGGAAAATAGCACTCTGTGGAACACTACCTGAGAAGACAGGTACCAAGTGACAAAGCCTGTCCTGAAATGCCATTTTTCAATGGCAGCAGACACAAGCCTCCACAGGCACCTTCGTCATCCATACTGCAACCTCAACCTTAGATATCCTGTATACCTTCCCTGCTCTCCACTGACATCTTACCAGATAGAGAGAAGTGTTCTGGGTGTCCACCAGGTAACCCTCAGACTGCTCGCCCTCCACCATGCCTAAAATCTTCTTCACTTTGAAGTAAAGCTCTGGCCACCTAAGGGTAAAAACAAGCAGTCTAAATTGTTGAGTCAAGATCTTGAGGGCAGGAGCAAAACAGTTGTCAACAAGACGACAGCTGAAAGTCACAGGTAAGCAGAGATACTCTTGCCCTTTCCCAGGACTCACACGGATCCTTTAGGGACCCTGCTGTGCTGTCTGGCCAGACAGACCAAGAGAATTGTCAACAGTTACAGCTTCTGCTAGTGGCTTCAGTCCACAAGTACAGCTGTACCAACCTTATTTCATCTATCTAAGAGCTCAAGACATTCTCTCTTCTGCCATCGCTTCCTTCACCACAACTCTGCAGAGATTCACCTGCAGCATGTAAAACCTTATGGCACAGAGTCCTCTAGGCTGCAGACCAGGACTCTTACAAGCATCCTGCCCTGGACACCTCGCAGGAAAAACACTTCTTCCTGCATTGATATCCCACTGGACAGATGAAGGGATCTGCAGAGGTTTCCTCCAGGATTTTCTCTACCCTCTGTACCACTTGCACACCAACAGAGTTCCAAGCTCTTTAGGTCCTGTGAACTCTGCTGTCTTCTCTGGCTTGCCACAGGGCCGATATATAAGTCACAAAAGGAAGACTTGTGCCTCCTGTGGTCCTGCCTCCCTCTGAGAAACAGCCTAGAAAATACCATCATAGTGGTGCTATAAAACTATCACATTTTAAAATACATAGCGGAGCTGAGTAGTGTTACAACATGTCACTGGTATGTCCTGCATGAACACTTCAAGGCAATTCTCTGCATCGCATGCCTTGGTTACCTGCGGCAGTTCCCTCAGTGACATAGCTGAAGCATTTATATTAACACCAGCCAAATCCTGCTGCAAGCACCCCTACTCTGATACAAAGTTGACTTTCTCTCATTTAGCACAGAACCGTTTCAAAGTCATATGAGCAAAACCAGGGCAGGCAGAACTGGTGGCGAAACAGAAAGTTATCCTAGCATGGACTGTAAGGGCTGGTACTCACACTTGGTTGTTTGTCACACGCTGACAAGCCCAACTTCCACTTTGCTTTCTTTATGTGGCACTGGCTGTCCTCAGGCCACCCCTTCCTCCTCTTCATTCTTTTTCCCCATCAGTGTCTCTCTCTCTCTCTCTTTCCCTTCTTCCCTCCATGACTACTTGAGCGAGCTAAGAGAGGCCTTCCTCTTAGCTGCAGCCCTCCATAATCCAACAAAAACATTTCCCTCTTCCCCCTAAAACAAGAGGCAGATAAGCTCTAAACTCCAGGGACAGATCAGAATGGAATAAACTGTCTTGTTTCACGAGAGTCAATAGGAGAAAAGTATCTTTTCTCTTGCAGTACCTATGTAATGGAGCCACGGTTTGTTGCCACCTACCTTAGAAATTTGTCTGCATTTACTTCTAAAAACTCAGCATATCCAAATGTTGGAACACACAGGATGTCTCCCTCTTGGACAAGCCTACAAAAAAACACAGGAGTTTCACCAGTGAAAGAGAGTAAATCCTTCTGGTCATGTGTCCTCCCCACCACATACCACATGTGTTTTTACAGGAAAAAAAATGTAGCTTATTCATACCAACTCACTCCTTTCCTGTAAATAAAACTGTAAGTAGCCATGCAAAGATTTAGCATACTAAGGGGAACCTTCTGGGAACGGTACAGAAGATGAACGCCATTAAAGAGCATCTCTTCCAGACAAAATAGCCTCCTTATCCCTGGAACAGCTGAGTATAATTCCAACCAAAAGCTTTGACAGCCAAATGAAAGAGGCTCGTGGCAGGTGTCATGAGAGAAAGTGGCAGCACATCCGGTTTCCCCCATTACTCAACCTCATTCAAAGCGGAAAACTGGGGTTATGAACATGCCCCAGAACGGAGGTTTGCAGGCAGCACTTGGGAGCCCTCAGCATTGGGTGTTAGATCACCAGGAAGATGTCTTCTGAAGGACAGGCCAAGAGATGTTGCGTGCAAGTAAAGCACACTCACGAGGAGAAGACGGTACAAGTGGACATTCTAAAACTACTCGGCATCTGCATTAAGGCGTCGATTATGCACACGATGAGCGTGTATCAGATCTGGGTCCCATGAACACAGAGGGAGGGTGCATCTCACGCCCCACAAACTGAAACGCGTCTCCTCCCCACGCAGCTCACCGGGGCGTTTCGAAGTGCTTGTAGAGGACGTGGTCGTAGCCTCCCCGGGCGCTGTAGGCCGGCGAGCAGACGATCTCCAGGTGCAGCTCCTTGGCAAAGGGGGGCACGGACAGGACGGACCGGCTGCCTTTCCCATCCGCGGCGCCGGATCTCTCGTACCTCTGCAGAGGGGAAAGGGCACGCCGTGAGACCCCGGGCCCAGAAGATCCCGCGTCCCCCGGAGGTGCCCGGCCCCAGGGGTCCCCGCGTCCCCCGCGGGTGCCCGGCCCCGGCTCACCCGCAGGCGGAGGAGCGCGGCGGCGGCGGGGTCGCAGCCCAAGTTGAAGGCCAGGGCGGGGGCCAGCAGGGCGGCGCCGTCGGCCGGGCCGC